>PVIU01004596.1:26723-124777 GCA_004026605.1 Ondatra zibethicus
GAGAGAGAGAGAGAGAGAGAGAGAGAGAGAGAGAGAGAGAGAGAGAGAGAGAGAGAGAGAGAGAGAGAGAGGTTGGACATGGGAGGGAGAGTAGAGAACCAGGATGTGCACTGCGCCCCCTATAGGAGGAAGCAGCCTCTCCACATCTTCCTTTTTAGCAGGCTTCAGAGCCAGGCCTGAGCTTCCAAATTGACTCTGACTTCACAGGAGAGCTCAGCAAATCCCGCAAAAAGAAAATACCTGGAGGAATATGTCTCCTTCTCTGGAGTTTTGGCAAACTTATTATCCCAATCAATATCTAAGTAATTACAATCCCGTGTGAGCAAAGGGGGGGGGGGTGTTTTTCCCTTTCTCTGGCCTCTTTACAGGGTTTTCTTATCTGGCAAGAGATTTCTTAATCTACTTTCCCTAAATGCCCTGCAGGTCTGTGCGCCACTGCAGCCCCGGCACCCCTGATTGCCTGGATTCCTTTACCCACGGAACCTGACCCAGCCACTGCAGCCCCTGCAGCCCCGATTGCCTGGATTCCTTTACCCACGGAACCTGACCCAGCCACTGCAGCCCCTGCAGCCCCGATTGCCTGGATTCCTTTACCCACGGAGCCTGACCCAGCCACTGCAGCCCCGGCAGCCCTGATTGCCTGGATTCCTTTACCCACGGAGCCTGACCCAGCCACTGCAGCCCCGATAGGGAGCAGCTTTTTAGCTCGGGTTCTCCCACTGAGTCCCCAAGGGAAAGAGCTGAGGACAGAGACTAGGGCTGTGGAGAATCCAGGGGAACAAGGAAGCCCCACTTCCCTCTTCATGAGAGCAGGCAGGACGCTTGGGAGAGCCTGCTGTGGTGTCCCGCACCCTGTCAGCCTCTGCACCTCTCTCAAGTCCCCAGAACTGACACAAGGCGAGGGAAGGGGCAAGTGGGAAAGCAGACGGAAGTACCACAAGAAGGGGGTGTTTCCTCCATCATCCCAGAGATACTTCTCCTCCCATTTTCCCATCATCCTCAAACTCCACCCCCAGCCTCAGACAAAAATCAACTATTTTTTTTTTAACCTAGAAGACCTTACCTCCAGACTTGCTCCTTCCATGATCCTCCCTGTGCCTTCCCAAGTAGCAGCTATTTGAGTGTTGTTCCTTCTCCTCCTTTCCCCCTCCTTCTTTTTCCTCTTTCTCTTTCTCTTCTTCCTATTCTTGTTCTTCAAGACATAATCTCATGTAGCCCAGGCTAGCCTCAAACTCCTTTTGTCAAGGATGACCTTGAACGCCTGACCCTCCTTTCTCTACCTCCTCTGTGCTGGGATTCCAGACGTGTGCCACCACACCCTGGTTCATGCCATGCTAGGGACTGAAGCCAGGGCTTTGTGTGTGTACCAAATAAACAATCAACCAACTGAGCCACACCTGGTGGGCAAAGGTTTTCATGGAGGTCTGGGCGGGTCTCCCATCCCTTCATGGAAAATGGGATATCTGATGGGAGTATGAAAGGGCTGCCCTGGGCTAACAGCCTCTACCTAGAGGATAGGTGGAGCCGAGGAGGGAGCCCAGGGTTTCAGCCCAGCTGATGTATGATTTACAGACCTGGTCCTTTCTGATGCACAGTGGTTTATGAGATCTCTGCACTCCAGATGCCTAATTACTCCCAAAGATTTCCGTTTGGTCCTCTCGGCTTTGCTCTGAAGAGGCCCTTCCAAGAACACCGCAGGGTTGGAGTCATTACTTTGCCGACCGCTCACAGGGCTGTTTATTGTATTTTTATGAGAATGATGCTGTGCTGCTGAATACATTCGCCTGGAAAGCCTCTAGAAGGGGCTCCCAGGGCCCCAGCTGCTGCTGGAGAGGAGGAAAGTCAGTGCTGAGACATGTCCCCTTACATGTCAACACAGGCATGTCTGCACACGGGGTGGGCTGTGCACACCCACAGGAGCACACAGCCACAGCCAAGCTGGGCTTACACACCAGACAGACGGGTAAGCAGGCTCTTCGCAGGCTACCTGGTTCAGCCCAAAGAGCATTCTAGACCATCCTGTCCAGCCCCCTGCCTCCAGGCAGATGGGTTCCAATTTACTGTAGCCAGCATGAGTCCCTGCATCTTCACAACAGGCAATTTCGTCTTTCTACTGGAAGGCTTTTCTAGTGTTTAACAGCCCTCCTCCCATGGAGCATTTTCCTTCTGGGATTAGTGATGTCGAGCTGGAAGGAAACTTGGAAATCCCATAGACAAAACCCTCACACTTCAGGAGTGGCGGGATCCAAGAGCCTCCGCTGGATGCAAGAGAACAGCCACTCTGCCGCTAAGACAGAAGCTCATGGGCTGGCAGGAACCAAACATCCTACAAAGTCCTCCAGCTCTACTGAGCTGGAGCAATGCGTGATGCTTCTGATCCAATCCAGTCCCTATGAGGTCTGCCAGCTTTTACCGGAGAATGACAGCCCCACCTTAGGGTGGACAGAGCTCAACAGTGCATGTTTGTAAGGCATATGGGTCTGTATTTAATTGGCAACTCAAGGGTGCCACCTTAGGTATTTGGCAGGGAATGTGGTCCAGCAGTCTGTGCCACGCAGTGTCCATCAAAAACCCAGCCGACAAAAACAAAACAGATGAAAGGCTGCCCAAAGGGCACTTGCTCCCATCCATCCTTCTACAAAGATTAACGTCTGCCCTGTGCTTAAGCCAGGTTAGCATAGAGCTGTCCACTGGACCACATCTCTGTGGTCCCCTGTGCAGCTGTTTCTCTGAGATGGATTTGGACAGGGTGGAGGGGCGAAGCTGCAGGGAGCAGCTGCATCCACACAGCAAGGACTGTCTTTAGGAAGTTCCCAGGAAAGACACTTCCTAGCCCAGCTGCACAGAAGCTGGATGGTGCCTCAACAGCCCTGGGATTCTTTTTTCCTTCCCCTTGGCCTCTTTCCATATTGGCTTCCTTCTATCCTTCTCTTCTTTCTTCCACCTCACCCTCCTCTCTTCTGTTCTTACACAGATTGTGAAATTTGAAACCGACTGAGTCATATTTTCTAGGTCTGCTACCAGAATTTCAAATTCTAAAGTTTGGGCCTGTTCCAAGCCCACAATCCTAGGTGTAACCTTATTTCTTACTTTCCATGAGGTTCCTGTGACTCTCCTATTCTCAGCTCTCGTTTGTTTATAATACACACATTACTGCTCAGCTTTATACACATCTGGAGAAGTTAGCACAAACAGCAGTTTGGCCCAAGGCAGTTAAGTGCATTAAAGAATTAGGGCCCACCACTCAAACTGTGCTGCACAGAGAGATTCCATTTACCAAGGAGAGCATCTACTAAGCCGGAGTCAGAAGGCCTCTCAGACAACACACACCTTGTGACGTGGGATTCCCTTCTGTATGCTATGAATATGTTTTATTAACACTGGTTAATAAAGAATCTGCTTTGGACCTATAGCAGGGCACAATATAGACAGGCAGGAAACCTGATACAGAGAAAGAGTAGGCAGAGTCAGGGAGATGCCACGTAGCTGCCAAAGGAAACAAACGCCTAGGAACCTTACCAGTAAACCATGAGCCTCATAGTAAAATGCAAAATAATAGAAATGGGTTAAGATGTAAGAGTTAGTTAATAAGAAGCCTAAGCTAATAGGCCAAGCAGTGTTGTAATTAATGTAATTTCTGTGTGATTATTTGGGTCTGGGTGGCTGGGAAATAAACAAGCATCCTCTGCCTACAACCTTGAGCTAAGAATCAGGAGAGATTTGAAGAAGCTGCGAGGAGAGTGAGTTGTCCAAAGTTCTGTCCCTTTCACTGTAGCAGCTCATTTTCTCATTCTCTCTGTACCTGTGAAGCCTGTCGTAGGGGGGTTTCTCCCTTCCAGAATCTCTTCATGGAGACACAGAACAAGAAAATAAGAACCATAAAATTGTAGAAGATACACACCTGGATTGATTTGAGAATTTTTTTTTTTTGAGACAGGGTTTCTCTGTGTAACAACCCCTGGCTGTCCTGTAACTCATTTTGTAGACCAGGCTGGCCTTGAACTCACAGAGATTCACCTGCCTCCGCCTCCTGAGTGCTGGGATTAAAGGACTGCACCACCAAGACCCAGCTCTGAGAAACTTCATCAAATCCTCTATTTTAATCATTTTTAACAGGTGAAGGCTTAAACAATGAAAATCTAAATTTTGGCCTACTTAAGACAATCCCTGGATTGGGAGCCCAATGCCTTTAGCTTCCTGCAAGTCTGGGCTGGCTACTGTGTTCCATGAAGGTAAGCAATGGCAGTGCCTGCGCTCTGGGCTTGCATTAACATCCGTGACCACATAGAAAACAGATGAGGAGCTCACACAGTCACATCATCACTCACTAGAGCACTGGTACTCAACCTGTGGGTTGCAACCCTTTTGGGGGGTCAAACAACCCTTTCACAGAGGTCATCTAAGACCATCAGAAAACACAGGTAATTACATTATGATTCATGACAGTAGTAAAATTCCACATATGAAGTAGCAACAAAATAATTTTATGGTTGGGGTCCCCCAACATCAGGAGCTGTATTAAAGGGTCGCAGCATTAGGAAGGTGGAGAACCGTGACACTAGAGAGATTGAGGTAGGAGGACTGTGACCAATAAGTTTTCAAAACACCAGTCACAGGTCTTCTACAACATGCTTCATTGGACACATCCCAACCAAACCCCAGACGTACTCCTCAGGAAGCAACCTCCAGCTTAGCATGCTTTGCTTTGGCACTCAGAGTGGGAATGGAGAGGCCTAAAAGATTGAGACTCCATCCTGTTTGAGTTGAAGAAATGCCCAGGGCAGCAGAGGCCAGACCAGCTCAACAGGGATGTAAATATTAACACAGACATTATGTGAAAGGTCTTCAATGGATATGAACCGCTGGCCCAGGCAAGGTAGGAGACACAGAAGCTCGGCAGTACTATGTCATCAGGGGTCTCCACCTTACCTCATATCACATACATCCTGAGAGGCCAACACTGTAGGAGAAACTATAAATGGAAACTGTGACCTCAGGCTAAAGATTGACATCACACCAAAACCAAAATCCCTAGAAGAAAACAAATGACAAAATGGATTTTACCAACACCTGTGAATGTCTCTTAATAAAATGTGATCAAAAGAATTATCAGACAAATCAGGGAGTGGGAGGAACTATTTCCTAAACTGGATGTGACAAAGGAATTGAATCCTAAACACAAGAATAACCCCTAAAGCACTCATAAAGCAATCAGGCTTTAAAAAACATGAACAGTAAACATTTTACCAAAGCAACCGCACACATAGCAAACATGGAGGCAATTCAGTACTGTCATCAGCTGAACAAGTATGAATTCAGACCACAGTGAGAGATGGTGCATAAGTGTTAGTGCAATTAAAAGTAAAAATAGGGGGTAGAGAAATGGCTCAGCAGTTAAGGGTGCTTGCTGTGCTTGCAGAAGACCTGGGTTCAGATCCCAACACTCACATCGGGTGGTTCACGCCCACCTCTAACTAACTCAGCTGGATCTGATGCTCTCTTTTAAGTCCCACAGAATCCTGCACTCATGTGCACATACACACAGAAACACAGAATTAAGAATATGTAAATACTAAAAACAAATAAGTAAATGGCTAACTACAACAGAATATGAGGAAACTGAAAACTTTTTGCACAGCAGAGTGAAAAATGATGTACCCTTGAGGGAAATGCTAGGAAGTCCTTTAAAAAGTTAAGTTCATACTTTTCATATGACCTAACAGTTTCTGCCTGTATGTTTACCGCTTGAAATGAACTTATGCTTACATAAAACCTGCATATTTATAGAAACTTTATTCATAATCACCCATAACTAAAAACAAATCCACTGCCCTTCATCTAGTATCCAGTAGGATCCTCCCCAGCAACAAAAGAAATCCTGACATACTCAATAACACAAATAAATCTCAAACTGATTACACTAAGTGAAAAGAGCCATACTTGAGAGACTACATATACATTACATTTGTAAGACATTCTGGGAAAAGCAAACCATAGAACCAAAAAACCAGATCTGTGGCTGCCGGAGTCTGAGGAAGGGGGAGTCATAAAAGGCAGAGGAACAAGTGGCAATGTGGCAGATTGATAGAATAACTCTAAATCTTCATTGCGAACATGGTCACGTGACTCCTAGCAGCCAGACTCATAAAACTAGACTTGATTGTACTGATTATAAATGTTACCTCCATTTTTAAAACTGAAAACATTCTTCGGTCTTGGAATAATAACCTTTGTTACCTTTGTTATTATATATAATTTTCATTAATAGGGTATGTTCTAGAAGTACTATCCATATTTTACAGATGGAGGCATAGAGAACTAGCTGGATCTGTGAACTGGCTGACAATCACAGAGAAACAAAGCTGTGATGGGAATCGGCCTGGTACCCCAGAGCTCATGATTTGGGACGCCATACTGAATGAATTTGCCTCTCATGTTTAGGACGCTTCTTCATTCTGAGCAGATTTTGGATCACTCACTGGATCTAAACCATAAGCACCAATTTTGTGTTTCAGATATAAAAGTGACACCGGAGCATACTGTGTCCTTAAAGCTATTCAAACAAGAGCAAAGAGCAAAAGTCTCCTCCCTCTTGCTCCCACATGCTCCTCCATTCTAGAAAAATCTCTTGCCCATAGTGTTGTGGGGGGGGGCAAGGATGAAACCTAACCAGGACACATGCTAAGCAAGCATTTTATCACTAAACTACACCTCCATGCCCCCAAGGTATCTGCTGACACTTGTTAGTTCACTTCCACCCTTTTTGCCCTGCAGGTATATAGTCACATAGGCACATGACTCGCCTTTCCAATTGCTAGTTAAGTGCCTGAGGTTCTGGACATGGAGAGTATTCCATGTGGAATCCAAAACCATAGGCTGCTACCCTTACTTTATATAAACTAACTGTATGACCCAAAGGAAGTGAGGTCACCGCTATGTGCCATTTCTTTTCATTTCCAGAATACAAATGATGATGCCTGTTTTATCAAGGACAGACCCTAACTATATAATAATGCTATTTAGTCCAAATATATGGGTAATTGACTTGCAGCCTGGACTGTGACCGCCAAACCTCCTTCCCATTCAACCAATTCTACAGCATGAAGGTAAGTCTGAGCTGTGTCTGAGTACAGCAAAACCCCCTCCACAATTGAAAAATCACAATTACACAACACTCGCAAGTGATTTGGATCCTGTGTCACTCAAAGCATGGCTATAGGAATTGAAAGGATGGGAAATACTTAGCCTGGAGAAGCAAAGGCTCTTTGGGGATGTGAGCATTGGTTTCAAGTACTTGAAGAGCTGTCATATGGGAAAGGAAGGCAGATTTGTTCTCAGTTGCTTCAGGGCAGAGCTGGAATTAAGCTGGATGCAGATTTTGTTATTATGGAATAAAACTGTCCCACAACTTCTATTAGCCAGAAAAGCAAGAGTCACCCATGAGGCATCGCTTCCACCTCTTCCCAGAAATCCAACTTGAACTCCACAGCCAGTTGTCAAGAAGACATAGACAAGGCCCAGCGAGCAGGTCTTAGGGTCCCACATTTCTTGGTACTGAGGTATACATATTCAGAATGTATGTAGGTATGTGGGGATGTTGAAAGAAGTCAGGGTGTCCCATATATCTTTCATCCTCCTCACCAGTGAAAGGTGAGAGGGATCACAGGGGCAAGCAGAGTCAAATGTACCTAGGAACCAAAGCAATACTTGATAGATGGTCTTATCCACTGGCTCTGCATTTAGAAGGAGGAGGAAAGGAGAGAATGTCCTTCCCTCCAAAAATGCAGACCTATTTGGAGCCTCTCTGAGGTCCCTTGGCAGCTGACACACATGCCCATCTGCCATGCTGGCACAGTGCCCCAGCAAGGGGAGCTCTCTTCCTGCTGGTGGGCATAGGTGCCAGGTGGTTGCATATGTCTGCAGAGGGGACATTTGTCCCAAGCATCAGAGGGCACTCACAGTTCCCATGCCCATCCCCTGCCATGCTCATCAACCCCACTCCCACCAGAGAGTGTGGAGGTGCCCTGGAGCTGTAGGGAGTGGAATCAGAGAAGGCAGGCACTGGAGAACCAGCACTGCCAGATGAACAGGCCCCGCCACATCGAGCATGTGATGGAGCCAAGACCACCCAAGGCACAGCCAAATGGACTCTTGGAAAGAAAGTCGGAGACACAGATAATATCAACTCAAAGGGCATTGCAAGGGGTCTGTGCCCCTGAGAGCGCAGTGGGAATGTCCACAGTGCCTTTTCTCTGTCGTTCTCCAACAATGAGGACGAGCAGCTGGGAGGGAAAGACATTCGTCTCTGTCCATGTCTGGCCTCTGTGAAGCACTCCTCTGTTGCACATGAGTCTGCGGCCCTCTCTGTTGAGTGGCATGGAAGGGTCTCCTCCCCCACCTGTGAACGAGTGTGTCTGTGTGTCCGTGTGCATGCCCAGGTCCAAGGGAGGGCTGCAGCAACTGCACATTGCTGATACTGCAAAAGTGCATCGAGGCCGACCAGCTAATCCAATCATTCATGCTTCCCTCGTTCCCACTCTTGGATCTGATAGATAAAAACACCCAGGCAAATGACCAGTTTCATGGACTGTTTCCTCTTTTGTCAATACAAGGAATTGTGAGCTGTCATCTTGTCCCTCCTCTCTAGAGAGAGAACTCAAATATTTATGGCCGGCTTTTACAACAGTAATTGTAGTTTTAATTGTTTTTCCCTTTCAGCCGCGTTGCTTTGCTCGCCCCGGCGACGATGGGCAGTTCTGGGGTTTATGAAGGGTACTTTGTCACAAATGAAATCCAGGAGAGGCTTTGTACCAGCCAGCCACGTTTTCTGCTTATCAGTCCTCTGTTGTGAAGCAGGAGTTCTGGCTGGAGGCCAAAGTCCCACGTGCTCAATAGCTCTGGCAAGAAAAAGATGGGATTGGCTGTAACGTCTCCTCCCCAGAGATCCAGAAGTCAGGGCAGAAATTAAGCATGGCTTCTCAGGCTGAGTATCCTTTAACAGCAGTGCACAGCAGTGCACAGCAAGTTTCTGCCTCAATTTCTCCACCCAGGAATCTCTTTCCTCGCAAACTTGCTTCTTGGGATTCTGCTCAGCAAAAGCCCATCAGTCTTTTTTTTTTAAGATATGAAAACTGATTTTAGGTTTGTAGGATCGATGAACAGACAAGAAGTGGAATGGCGCATTGGGAGGCAGGTTCGACTGGAAACAGAGAGCTGGCTGGGTTCTTGCTCTCATTGAATTATGCAATCACCCATTTCAACATTTCTAGAGCCTACTAGGTGCACAGAACTAATCTAGATGGGACCCTCAAATCTTCCCACCTTCAAGTCAGAACTAAGTTCTTTCATAAGGCTGACGTGGACCTCAAGAACACCAATGTCCCCAACAGCCCACGCTAAAGAACCCCTGGCTACTGAGGAAGTGGGTAACCCAAATATTCTAAGATGTACTGTTACGGTATTCCAGTTTTCGTGGAGGAAGGGCTCTGCTTTCTGGAACAAAAGATCTGGGCCCAGAGAGTCCAAACTTGCCACCTTCTGCAGACCTTGGTCTATTCCTTCACAGTTCATGGTCCCCAACTCTCAGGTCCATTTTCTTCAACAATAAGGCAGAAATAGAAGCAGCCTGCTTCATGTGGGTCCCAAGTATGTGGTGAGACACTGTGAGTCGAAGTTGCCTGTTAACTCTGTGTGACGCAACCTGAAGAAGTTACCGTTAATGATTACCAGAAAATTCTAGGACTCTTTCAGTCTCACTCATGCCGGGTATAAAGTGGGATTTTAGGAAATGACGTTGAAGAAGAAGCGATCTCAATTGAACGACCTCTTTCAAAGAAAAGAGAGAAGTCTCCAACAAGTAAATCTTAGGAGTCTCTTAAGACTCAGGTCAAACTAGTCACCGCGGCACAGGGAGAGGCCGGGTCTCAGTATTGACTAGCCATACCCCCACAGCATTTAACTGCATGCCTTAGAGACAATTTTTGGGTAATGGTGAAGTGGGTAACCCCAGCCTCAAGCAGCTTGAAGGGCAGCATAGGTCCTATAAGGAGATCTGCAGATAGTCTCTGTAGATGGGGCATGATTAAAGGGATTGTCAGTCTTGAATTATTGTCCCCCCCAACCAGAGGGACAACACTGAGACAGGGAGGACAGGTGAGGCACAGTGGTAAAACTATCATTAGAGAGCACTTCCTCTCAGCAGCCCCCCTAGAGGTACTTGATTTTTTTTTTTTTTTTTGACTGTGGAAGAGTGGGAAGAAGTAGATTCAATGGGAAAGTTTGTTGGAAAAGCACGGGATCCATCTGCGGTAGTCTGAATGAGAAAGGCACCCATAGACTCATGGATCTGAATAGGTGGCCATCAAGGAGTGGCACTATTTGAAAAGTTAAGGAGGTACAGTCTTGTGGTGGGAAGTGTGCCTGTGGGTGGAACTCGAGATTTCAAAGCCCAGGCCAAGCCCAGAGTCTCTCCCTACAACCAGCGAGTTCAGACGTAGAATTCTCAGCTACTTCTCCAGTGCCACATCTGCCTGCATGCCGCCATAATTTCTGCCTTGATGAAAATGGATTATACCTCTGAAACTGCAAGCAATCCCTAGGTAAATGCTGACTTTTATAAGAGTTGCCATGGTCATAGTGTCTCTTCACAGCAACAGAACACTGGCTAAGACACCATCATTGCATTTTCTTTTAATGTAGAAAAGATACCAACACCACAAATCCCTCCCTTGACAGTATGAAACTGACCAAGTAAGGGTGTTGACTCTCAGGACTTAGAATAACACATGTAACCTTAGTGTAATGGATTAAGTAAAAATGCTGCCGATCCCCAAGTGGCTGCAGCAGCAGAAATGCTGCAGGTCCCCAAGTGGCAACAGTGAGCAGCAGGTCCCTAGAGCAGCCAGTCCCAGGCAGGGATGGCACAGTTCCCCAGTGGCTGCAGTGGGCCATGAGGAACAGCAAGTTCCACGAGGAGAGACAGAGAGATGGGCATGCCACAAGACCATACCACGGGTCTCCAAAGGTGGCTGGTCCTGGGCAGGGAGCCACATGGTGGTGAGAGACAGAGACATGGATAGTCATGCCATGCAGAGTGAGGTTGGATATTTATTTAGTGGGTTATGGAAGGGAAGGGTAAAGGGGGTAAGGGAAGAAGGGGGAAGAGCAGAGAGAAGCGGGGGGGGGGAAGGGAGTAGGGAGAATGGAGCAAGGCAGAAGCTGACTCTTCAGGGCTGAAGATCAGCTTGCCTCAGCAGATGGGGGAGGGAGTGGGAGTGGCTGTCTCTTAAAGGGACAGAGCAGGCCATTACACCTAGACTAGTCTCTTAATGTCTCTGAAGCTCAGAATCTAACTATCTAACTGGTAAAATGGTAGTAATTATATAACCTACCTCATGGTGTTAGACATATGGTATTGACTGGCTGCAAATCCTTCAAAATGTGGCCTAAAGTGAAGTATGTGGGATATAGGATCAGAGGACAGAGATTTTAAGATGTTGTTTTAACTACTGTGTGGTCTTGGTCTACTCATTTCAATGCTTCATCTCCTCGATCTGAGCTTCGTATCTCTGATCTGAGAAATTGAAATGATGAAAATGATGATGGTTTTCAAGCTAAGTCATGGGAGCCCTTGATGGAACATGGATGAATCTCCATGTTGACGATGCCACTTTCAAGACAGGACCAAGGGCGGCCCTCTGACATGCTTACAACCCACAAGTGCAGTGAGCCCTGAATCAGTCTTGGCATTTTGGCATGGGAGAAATGTCTCTGAAGTGGTCCTCTGTCCACAGTAGTCCCCCGAGGAGGAGCCTCCAAGGATTCCCATTCGCAGGCAGGCTGGCAGCCACCCTCACCCTGTGTGGTAGGGGGAATTTTGCATCGATTTGAATTCTGCTGTTTATAATTGCCTTCTCTGGAGAGTTAACTAGAACCCTTCTAGCATTGATCAGCTCTCTCTAGTTTCCTACTGGAGTAAACACAGAGACCCTTGGATATCGACTGGGATTTAACAAATATACCCCTTCTAACAGCAGACCGGACCACAGGACGGGATGTTGACACTCACCACTTCTGCCTGAACTCCCAGCTGAAAGGCCCCATGACCTCCTCTGGGCAGCAGTTGCTGCTGTTACTCCGGCAGCGTGGAGCCTCACTCATGAATCAGGGTACTGTTTGCAGTTTCCCCTTTTTAATTCTGAAGCAGAAGTGATGAAGCAGAGTCCCACTGAAGCAAGGGACAAATAACCTTTGATCAGGCAAAGTCATCTGAGGGTTGCGCTCCTGTCAGCATCAGGCTCAGATCACCAAGACAACTGCAGAACTGGTGTGGACTCCGGTGAGCCCTTCCATCCCCATCCCTATGTCTGGGACTCTTCTGTAGAACAGGCAGCTCTCCTGACAGACAAGTGCCCCCCAACTGGAACCGGACCCTTCTTCCTACCTGGTACTTAAGAGTCCAGCCTCCACTTCTTACAAGGCAGCCTGGATCTCTCCTTCTCACCATCCTACCTGTCTCCTGACTCCAACCTTGACCGTGCTGGGCCCTGTCGAACTTCTTCCAGCCTGACCTGCCTTTCCATTGCTTGTTCCTGCCTCCTAACTTAGCTCTGCTCTTAAGACGACTGGAGTAGGGTTGCTGAGGGCTGAAGGCCCGGGATCAGTCAGGTGGACTGCAGTGGTTCCTGACCTGCCCCTTGATTGTTTTAATCTGTCTGAAGGGAATTTTCAGGTTAGACTGTGGGCCCGGTGCACGCTGACCTCTGCAGCAGTCTGGATACTCAATCTAGAGTGGTGTGAGTGTGTGTGTTTGTGTGTGTGTGTGTGTGTGTGTGTGTGTGTGTGTGTGTGTGCAGGTGTGTGTGGGGGAGCGTTCTATCTATAAACAAAAGGAGAGAATCTAAAACAAAACAGCAGCAGAATATTGGGAAAAAAATTCTGCCTTGACTCATTAACAAAATATAGCTGGCCCAGGAGAGCTGCCCTCTTTTAAGGAGCAGACTCTTATACCCACACTTTGCAAGCTAAGTTCTTCCTTTCCAGGGCCCTCCTGCCCCACTTTGCTGCAAGATGAAAGACCAGGGCCAAGCTCTTGAGCGGACACAGGTATCCAGTCTCCCACTAAAAACGAATCATAGCCCAGAGGCAAGGACACTTGCCCCTAGACTTCTCTGCCCCATGGGGTCCCTAGCCCACCTGGGTTCCTTATCTTTAGGTTCCCAAGCAATCACCTTCCTTCATGGCTTCCTGAGGAGAAGCACAACAGCTTTATTGAGCAGACTACATCTCACCAAGGCTAACCCTGGGAGTAGGCAATTACCTGGAAGGAGGCTCCCTCTGGACTGTCTGCCTGCCCTCCTCCCATCACAAGGGGGTCTTTCATAATTGCCCAGTTTCTGAGCCATGGGTTTGGGGTTCCGAGTGTACCCTGGCCTACTTCATCTCCCTAGTGCTCATTCTACTCCCAACTCCCAGCGTTAAGGGCTAGACAGCTGCCCCAAGAACAAACACTTGAGCTCTGAAGGAGAATATTCTACGGCTGCCTCTTTGTTTCCTCCAAGATTTTGGCCTCTGCCCAAAACTGAGTTGAGGGAAGAATGGAGAAGAATAAATAACAGTATCTTGCAGACTTTTTTAGAGTTATGACACACCAGGAGAGGGGGAGGGGCAAAGAGGAGCAGGAAGAGGGAGGGACCTTAGTCTCATTTAAGGGAAATGCTACATTTTCTAATAACAAGTCACTAGAAAACAGCTGACCCTTAAAACTTCAGGCTTCCATCAAAGTCACTCTAGGAAAGAGGGGGTTGGCATATGAAGGCTGGGCAGTTTAAAAACAAACAAAACACAAACAACAATTTGTCTGTAATTAATCAAGATACTAATACTAGGAAAAATAAAAAGGAGATAGGCTATCCCCAGGTTAAATTTGGAGCCCTGAGCCGGGATCTTTCTCAGGGGAAAAAAAAGTTCATGACCCTGACCGGCATAGATCAGAACAGTGTAGAAGCATCCCACGCCCCCAACCTCCTACGCCAAGCAGCCCACGCCCCCAACCTCCTACGCCAAGCAGCCAGGCCACTTGAATCACTCCCACCCATCTCTCCTCTCCCCAAGGACAGGACGACAGTGTTGGGTGGGGGTGGGAGGATACTTGGACAGCCTTGACTGACAGCTCTAATCTCCAAGAGGACTTGTTTGGAGGGAAATAGACACTTGGGATCCCTGTGTCAGGCCATCCCTCAGCTCACAGCTTGTTTAAACCCAAACCCAAGTATCTGTATTCCCATGTAGGCCTGCTACACTCGAGTGCCCCTGCCAACCCCCTATGCAACCCTACACACAGCAGCTCAACATGCCAACCCCCTATGCAACCCTACACACAGCAGCTCAACATGCCAACCCCCTATGCAACCCTACACACAGCAGCTCAATCTTACACACAGCAGCTCAATATGCCAACCCCTCATGCAACCCTACACACAGCAGCTCAACATGCCAACCCCCTATGCAACCCTACACACAGCAGCTCAACATGCCAACCCCCTATGCAACCCTACACACAGCAGCTCAACATGCCAACCCCCTATGCAATCCTACACACAGCAGCTCAACATGCCAACCCCTCATGCAACCCTACACACAGCAGCTCAACATGCCAACCCCTCATGCAACCCTACACACAGCAGATCAACATGTGCAATTTAGGAACACATCAAGGAAGACTTCTATGACAGGATTGAGTGTGGCATGGGGCCTGGCTCCCACCTCCCCAACCTTTCTTCTCTCTCCTAAAGCTCCTCCTTTCCTCCCACTGGTCCCATAGCATGGACCACTGAACCTTCTGAAGGAAAAGGGTCTTTTGGCCGTGGACACAGAAAGACGGCCCTCCAAGTTAATGCTGGGGAAGAGAGTGACTGTTAGCCAGCTTCTCATTGACCTCACATTCAGAAAGCAGCTATGACTGTATGCTACAGGAAACACCGTCTCTGTCCTGCCCTGAAGGGCACACCTACAGTACCAGTGTCCTGCACCCCTTCTTTTACCCCAAGGAACTAACAGTGCCTCAGCAGACATCCTGAAACTTGGGGAGCGGAGACTCAATGTTGAACAAATATAGATGCTATTTACCTTCCAGCCACTTTCCTGACTGTTCTTGGAGGACTAACAGAAAGCTGATCTCAGTTCTGTGTGAAAAGGGACTGCAGAACCCTCTCTCCTGCAGCTCTTGCAGCTCCTGCAGCTCTTGCAGCCTTTGAGAACCCCCCTTCCTTATCCCCACAGACACTTCCACCTCCTCCTGTCAAGGACAAAATGGACTCAACTTTGTTAGCTGTTAAAATCACCAAGCTAGAACTAATTTACATAGGATTCCCAGTAAACTCCCTCAATTCCAGAGCAGGGCATTCTGATTCCCTTCACATACACCCTGGGGCTGAACATTGCCCCCTTTCCCACCAAAGTTGCCCTTGATGTTCCTTTCCATTTGGTTCTCCTAGAAGGGTGACACCCAGTAGGGGAGCATGGTAAACTCTGCTTTGCTTTTCTGCTCCCTGCGCAGAAGGGCATGTGTGGCTAGTCAGATTTAAACAGAGAAAAGGCACACTGCGTTGACTGAGTACAAGGCTCTAGGTCACATGTGTTATGTACACTATTGGTCCCTCCACCATTATCACCTTCGCTACTCCTGCTCAAATTCCCTGAATTACATATAAGTCAAAGGATGAAGAACCAGCCAGAAGAGTGATTTGTGCAAGATCATGGAGAATGAATAACAGAACAAGGACTCAAAGCAAGATTTCTGAACTCCGAAGTTAGAGCTCTTGCCTCAAAAGCAGCAGAATGTGGAGGAAAGATGAGTCCGTGCACATCCCAAGTCAGCGCATGCCAATGGAGTCTCGGCTCATAGCCTCTGCACATCCATTTCCTCGGTGTTAGCTAAGCATCTAAGACCTGAGTGGCAGGGTGGGTGGGAGGGCAGCAGATAGCTAGCAAAGCGGCAGACCTAAAATATGAACAAACAAACAGATGGGTGTTACCTCTGCTTCTCCTCATTTTTCTTTGTGTGTGCATGTGTGTGTGCGTGCATGTGTGTGTGTGCATGCATGTGTATGTGCATGTGTGTGCATGCGTGTGTGCGTGCGTGTGTGCGTGCATGTGTGTGTGCATGAGTGTGTGCATGTGTGTGTGTGTTGGGGGTGTGTTTGCAGGTGCATACTCCTGCATGCTCACATGAGAAGCGCAGAAGAATATATCCAGTGTGTTGCTCTATTATTCTCCATCTTTTTCCTTTGATGCAGGGTCTTTCACTGAACCTGGAAATGGACTGGTGGCTAGCAAGGCACAGGGACCCTGCTGCACAGCCTACAGCTCTGGGTTATAAGCATATGTGTTCTGGCCATGCCCCCTTTCTTGCATGGATGCTGGAGATTTGAACTCAGGTCCTCGTGTTTGCACAGCAAGCTCTCCTACCCACTGAGCCAGTAAGAAGGGGGCTTTGTAACCCACTGAGCTTTGTAAGAATGGGGGGGGGAATCAAGGTAGAAGTGAAGAAAATTTGACAGAAATGTACCACTCAGCAAATGTTACCATCTATGCTCATCCATGAGCCCAGAAACTAGACCAAGAAACATAATACTCAACCAGCCCCTCCAGAGGTCACCTCCTGTTCCTCTGCTGCCACAATGTTACTATATGACCTCTGTCCTAACTGTAGATTGGCCGTGGTGCCTGCTTCTGACTCTTCTGTAAGTGAGACATGTAGTATGCTCCCAGTTACAGCTGGGTTCTTCGTTCAGCTTTGAGCTGGGGAGACTCATCCATGTAGCTGAATTGGCTATAATTCACGCATTCTCTATAGTGTTACCTTTGTGACTGATCCCAACTTTCTTATCCATGCTGTTATTCATGAGCACTGGGTGGCTTCTATTATTTACCACATACAAAATGTTCTTCTGAACATTCTTTGTGTGTGTGTGTGTGTGTGTTCTGACTGTCTATCTGTCTGTGTCTGTATGTCTCTGTGTTGATAACTATGTGTATACCTTTTTCTCTGTTGATTATAAAAGCATATAAGATCTATGTATATTATGCACTAGCAAATACTGCCAAACCATTTTTCCAAGTGCCTGTTCCTATTTATATTCCTACCTTATGTTTGAGAACTCTGGTTTTCTTGTGTTCTCAATACTTGCCTATTGTCTCTTTCATCATAGTCATTTTGATGAAAATGTAGTATCTCACTGTGGTTTAATTTATAAACCCATGATGACCGAAAAGTTGGAGCATTTTTGTTTTGTTTTGTTTTGTTTACTTGGAAGTCTTCCATTAAGAAGGGCCAAGTCAAGTCTTTTTTTTTTTTTTCCGAGACAGGGTTTTCCTGTAGCTTTGGTGCCTGTCCTGGAGCTAGCTCTTTTAGACTAGGCTGGCTTCGAACTCACAGAGATCTACCTTCCTCTGCCTCCTGAGAGCTGGGATTAAAGGCATGCGCACTCCACCGCACTCCAAGTCAAGTCTTTTGGTACATTTTTTTCTACCAAGTTATCTCACCTTTCCTTATTGACTTACAAGATGCTTTACATGTTTTGGGTATGAATCTTTTGATAGATGTTTTGCAGGTAGATTTATCAATTCCGTAAGCTTAATGTTTTTACTCTTTCAGGTTTTTTAATAATTTAAGTTCCTAATTTTAATGCAATGAAATTAATTCACTTTTCCATTTTGGTCTTTTGTAGCCTGTAGAAGAAAGCTTTATCTGTATTCAATCATGAAAACTTCCTGTTGGCTAGGTGTGGTGGTGCACACCTTTAATCCCAGCAGTTGGGAGGCAGAGGCGGGCAGATCTCTGTGAGTTCAAAGCCAGCCTGATCTACAGAGTGAGTTTCAGGACAGTCAAAGCTACACAGAGAAACTTTGTCTTGAAAAACAACAACAACAAAATCTTTCTGCTTTTTCCAAATGATTTCTATTATATTTCATCTCTTATTTAGGACTATAATTTATTTTGGTGTGAGGTAGGGATAAAACTTCTTTGCCTCCACCCAGGACAGAGGATATCCTATTAGCTACTCATGATATCTCAAGTCTGTAATCCCAGCGCTTATAAAGCAGAGGCAGAAGGATTGCCACAAGTATGAACCCCTTTCCCCTGGAACTGCATAGTGAATTTCAGGCCAAATTGTGCTACGGAGCAAGATCTTGTCTCAAAAAAAATAAAATGAATAGCATAAAATAATGTCCTGTTGGACTAGCATCAATTATAGAAAACTTCATCCTTTTTTCAGCGTTTTGTGTTACGTTTATCATAAATGTGATGAGCAGATATGTCCTGAGTCTGTTTTAAACTGTGCTCCCTTGATCTATCTGTGTCTTACCTCTTCATGACAGTCTGTCTTTTTGTAGCTTTTCTACATCTTGAGGGTTTTTAAAGATAATATCCGTAGTGAGTAAATGCTCTCTTTTATGTTAGTCAGAGTTTTGAATACCTGGCATTCTATCTAGGAGGAAGTTCACTTAGCTGATGGATTTGTGAGTTCGAAGTCCAAACACTGTTATGGTTTGAGTGTGAAACGAACCCCACAGGCTTGTGTAATTGAACACTTTGTCTCCAGATGGTGGTGCTGTCCGGGGAAGCTGTGGAACCTTTAAGAGGAGGAACTTAGTTGGAAGAAGTAGATGTCTGAGGGGCAGAACTTGAGGTTCTAGCCTACCCCCACTTCCTCTTCTGTCTCTGCTTCCTCCTGAAGATGATGTGAGCGAGCAGCCTCATTCTCCTTCCTCCCCACCTCCCCCACTGTGATGGACGGTAACCTCCAACCACAAGACAAAAACCAAATCAGTCCTTGCTTAAACTGTTTCTTGTTGGGTGTCTAGTCACAGCCATGAGAAAAGGTGACTGATAGGCAGGAGTTCTGTGGCAAGGGCTAACACTGTTTCTGGTACCTCATGGTGGATAGCAATGGTGGTAGTCTTTCACAAGCAATCATACCTCAAGTGGAAAACAGAGAACTGGCTAGGTTAGGCTTGCTCAGTTTACGACAGCTCCCTCTTGAGACTGCAAGGGATTGGACAAGAACACAGGGACACACCCCCAAAATCTAAAGACCTCCCTCCAGGCCCCCACCTCATAACTGTTTCATCATCTCCCAAGACCATGATTTTGCTGGTTAAGCTTTTAACCACATGAATCTATGTGGCAGCATACTAAACCCGGCACAAACCTTACCCCAGTGTAACCAAATCATCTGGCCAACTATTTGGTAAAAAGAAGTGGCGAGAGAGAGGAACCAGGTGAGAAGAGTTCCATCTTCAGACTAAGTGAGGCTGTGAGCTGCTATGCATTCATTGTTCACGCCAGGAGGAAACCTAAGATGTACATGTTTGTGCCTGGAGTAGTGGGAGAACTTGGGCCTAGGGTCAGAATTCTTCAAGTTCAAGCTCAGCCATGCACTAGTTATGTGTGAGAGCTGAGTGACTCAAACGGTCCAGTTCCTCTTTCTATCCCTTTTCTTGGATAAAGAGAAGGGCTAGAACTGCATGGTCCCTTCTGTCTTGGAGAGGCTGTAATTGTGACTCTCAGTGGAGAAAAAGAGCAGCAGTTAGGGAATGGCCTTCTATTAAAACAGAGGCAGTCTCCACTAGCGGCATGTCTTAGCTGTTCTTCTGTTACTGCGATAGAACATTACGACTAAGACAACTTATTTAAAAAGGCCTTTAATTTGAGGTTCAGGGTTTCACAGGGTTAGCAATCATGACCGCCATGAGGAAGAGCGTGGCAACTGGCAGGCAGGCACGGAGTTGTAGCTGCAGCTGTAGCTGAGAGCTTAAATCTTGATCCACAAATGAGGAGGCAGAGGGAGCTAACCAGGAATGTCATGGGCATATTTATCTCAAATCACCTCCCCCAGCGACACACCTCCTCTAAGGAAACCTTACCTCCGAATCTTTCTCGAACAGTACACCAACTAGGAAGCAAGCATTCAAATATATGAGCTTATGACGGCCATTCTCATTCCAACCACCACACAACAATAGGATCCATTATTATTTGCCCCCAGCATGGAAAAGAATGCATTCTGCTTAACTGGACGTCCCCTTTCTGATCAGAATGGAATTGCTAATGCCTTCCTCTGAGTTGGAGATTAGCCTGGAGACGCGTAGTTTGGGTGCCAGATAAGTAAGGGTTCAAATTCTATTTCTTTTCGCTCTGGTGCTGCCTGACTTTGTAGCTTTGGGAAAGTTGTTCCACCTCCCTCAGCTTTAGTTGCCTCACATATAGAGTGAATCTAAGAGCCGGACAGTGGTGGTACACGCCTTTAATCCCAGCACTCAAGAGACAGAGACAGGCAGATATCTGTGAGCTCAAGGCCAGCCTGGTCTACAGAGCAAGTTACAGTTACTATTACTATGAAGAAATACCATAACTAAAGCAACTTGGGGAGGAAAGGGTTTAATTTGGATTACATTTTCTCATCATAGTTCATCATCAAAGGAAGACAGGAACTCAAGCAGAGCAGGAACCTGGAGGCAGGGCCTGATGCAGAGGCCATGGAAGAGTGCTGCTTACTGGCTTGCTCCTCATGGTTTGTTCAACTTGTTTTTTAATAGAATCCAGGACCATCAGCCCAGGGATGGCCCCACCTACAATGGGCTGGGCCCTCCCCCATCAGCCACTAATTAAGAAAATGCACTACCCAGATCTTATAGAGATATTTTTTCAATTGAGGCTCCCTCTCTCTGATGACTCCTCTCACTTGCATAAAGCTGACATGAAATTAGCTAGCATGGCCAGCCAATAATGTCATCAGCAAATTAATAATTCACCCAGAATTGACCTTAAGTAACTCAGACCTACTGTGAAATGTCCTGGGTTTACTCCTGGGGAGTTTGTGAGTAGGAGTGAAGTCAGAAGAGGAGCACACAGAGCAGGAGAAAAAGCTGAGGTCTAGAGTCGGAGTCACCAAAGTTCCGGACCAACTATGCACTACCAGCTACATGTGAGAGCTAAGTGACCAGGAATAGACCTCTTCTTCCTGTGAGAGAGGAGAGGTTAGAACTACATGTCCCTCAAGGTCCCCTCTGTCTCTAAGAGTCTATACTTGTGACTCTCAGTCAAGGTAAAGAGAAACTGATTGCTGCACCGATGACTGTTGGGGAATTGAATATGTGATCCATGCTTTCCTAAGCAATAGCATAGATATGAATATTACCCTTCTGCTCTGAAAAAAATGGCAACTCATCTTTTCCATGGTTAGATAACTACAGGATGCCAGCCCTACACCAACTTTGGGTGTGCATACATGTATGCGTGTGTGAATGTGCTCTTGGGTATAGGAAGGAAGATTGGGACCACATGTGTGTGTGTGCAAATGCTCATGCATACGTGTTCATGTGCACACTAAGGCCAGAGGTCAAGCTTGGGTATTGCCCCTCAAGAGGTTACCCACCTTTTTTTTTTCAAACAAGGTCTCTCATTTTTACCTAGGACTTGCCAAGTAGGCTAGGTGGGTTGGCTAACAGACCTCAACATGTTTCCTCAGTGCTGGAATGACAAGCATGGGCCAGCAGGCCTGCTGGTTCTTTTTACATGGGTTCTGGGGATTGAACTCAGATCCTTGTACTTGCACAGCAAGCACTTCACCAACTGGGCCTTTTCCCCAGCTCCAACTCAGTGGCTTTTGATGTAAACAAAACCACTGCAGGTTACTCCTCTGACAGGAGGTGAAGAAATACAATGGTGAGAGGTACCTTCTCACTCACTCAGTGATTCTAGGGGGCTCTTCCCTCCCCTGGAACAAACAGGGCTCTCTGCACCTATACTACTAAAGGCTCCTGTGGGGACAGAGCAGGCCTCTGGCCACAAGCCCCTTAGCTTCCACCCGGTCAAAGAATGGACTGCTTGTTCTCTCTTGTTTAATCACTGTGTCCTACAGAGGTGACAGCCTGACACTCCATGATGTCTGTGTACTGGAACCGTTCCCCAAACCCAGGCCAGCTGCAGCCCTCTCTGATGTCCCCCTCCTGTGTGGCTGGAGGGGAGCAAGCTGGGCCCTCCGTGGGAAGCAACAGCAAATCTGTTACTGGCGAGCGGTTCCTCGCACATTTGTTTGATCCCCGTCCAGGTCTCTCAGCCATTTGCTTCTAAGCCGATCACGGAACGTAAAAGTAGTCCCAAGTGGCCGTTTTCAGGTCTTCAACAGACCTGGTTAGCCGCAGTTGGGAAATCGTCCCCGGCCCCTCTGTGAATTATCACGTCAGTGAGTGGAGATTCGGGGTGGTCGAGCCATAGCTCTGAGCTCTTCCTCTGACATCCATCACTGTAGGTGTGGCTTATTAAGATGTTCTCGGCCTGGAGTGCGCACGAACTCCAGCTCGGTGTTTTCCCAAAGGAGCATGAGAGAGAGGAGGCCTCTGGAGCTACCTACTGGGAACCACTTCTTCGCTCTACCAAGGAACCCTGAGTCCCATCACCAGCTTACTCAACACTTACCCCCTCCCTATCTCCCTATCGCTGCCCTCACAGCAATCCAGGCCATGCTAGGGAATACTTTTTCCTAACCTAACATATGAAGCCCCTTTTCAGGGACAAAGCATCGCCTTGCCTGCCCCCCTTCAACCAGTTCCTCCTGCTGCCTGCCCTGAGCCTCTGGGCCAAGGGGAGGATTAGATTGCACATGAATAAGCAATATTCACTTGGCTCTGGAAGCCTGGAATAAATCCCCTGAGCAGAGGTACACAGCAGTGCAGGATTTCCCCACTCCGTCTCTCCATCACCTCTCTCGCTGCCCCCGGCTCCTATTTCATGTGAGGACCTTTCTCTGGGACATTCTTGCCAGCGGCTGCCTGTACTAGAATACTATCTTCAAAGCATGGAACTCACCGTGGAAAGCAGACTTCCTCCAGCCTCTCTGGGCTGGTGTGGGGGGGTTGAATCGGTTTCTAGGCAGTTACTAAATGCTGAACTGAATTTGAGTGTTTTACTCAAAATCTGTTCGTTGAAATCCTTAACCCCTAGGGTAATATATTCAGAGGCGGGGTCTCTGGGAGATGAGTAGGTCATGAGACCAAAGCCCTCACAAATGGTCTTAGTGTCTTTATGAAAGAAGCCCCAAGTCTCCCTCACCCTTCCCTCCACATGAAGGTACAATGAGAAGAGAGCTGCTCATGAACCAAGAAGCAATCCTCTCCAATCACTGAATTAGACTTTCACTTCTCATGCAGAATTGTAAGAAATACATTTTTGACATTTAAAAGTAACCCTGTCTGTGGAGATGCTGAGTTTACCAAAATCCTCCTCTTCCTCCTTCTCCTTCTCCTCCTCCTCCTCCTCCTCCTCCTCATCATCATCATCATCAAGATGCCTACCTCTCCTCCCCAGACACTCTAGGGTCAACTGAACCCCCAGACTTGACGCCATCAGTATAGGTTAATCCAAACAATGCTGCTCCTCCCCCATATTCCCTTCTTGCTCCCTGGAAACCTGAAAGAGTGTTTGGCTCCTTTGTATGATCTAGACAGACAGCCTGTTGACTTGGAGACCCCTCTGAGGGTCCATCAGGTGGAAAAGGAGAAAACAGTTTTATAGTTTGACTCTGATGGTCAGGTCCTCTCCCAGCGCTTCAGAGCAAAGGATAGAAAAGGCAGTGATTTCAGACAACACTGCAAGAAGCAAGGAAGCAGAAATAAATCCAAGTACTCCATGGTGCTCCAGACCCAGAGGCAGAGTTAGGGAGCCTTCGGTGTAGGGGCTGAAGAAGCAGCAGCAAACACAGATCAAAAGGCAAGAGGGCAACATGCTATGGGGTTCTTCAAGTGAATGTATATAAAAGGCCGTGCCTTGTTTAAAGTTTCCACATAGCCCACCGATCTGGTAGCATACTTCTCTTCTGTTCCTAATGCCGTTCTATGAGTGAGCTGAGGATGCTGGAAAAGATAGCAGAAAGCCAGAAAGTCCATTTCCCAAGCCCAGGCTGGCAGAAAGCTCTAGATGGGTCCAAGAAAGAGCAGAACTGTTGGATGTAAATAGCTTGTTCTTGTTTTTTCTTTGTTTTGTTTTTTGTTTTTTACAAAAGAAAGAAAAACTTCATTAACAGAATTCATATTATTTTCTACAGTCAAATAAGAAATGCAAGGATTCTTTAAGAGATCAGCACCTTCCCCGTAAATGACTTAGAACACACCACAGTCAATATATTCTGTCAATGTATCTTGTATTTGTTCTTTTATTCGCAAGACAGTATCATTTTATTCAATACAATGGTTCCCAGCTCAAAGACTACATTCCCCAGCATCCCTTGCAGTGAGACCTAGCCATCTGACCAAGCTCTAGCCAGTGACATAGAAGCCGACTTAGCTAAAACAGAAAGAACTTGTTTCTTTCCTTCCTTTTGTGCTTCTAGCTGCCTAGTATACCAAGAAATCATGGAAGAAACCTTGGTACCTGGAGTAGCTGAAGGTGGGAACTGTACACTGTGGATGGAGAAGGGACAATTCAGGAGCCTGACCCCACGGACTGCTGCCCAGTCTCACATAGCAACCTCTATTCAAGCTCTATTGCATACATATTCTGTTTTGTGTTCTGTTATTCATAAGCTACAGTTTTCTGTTTAAGTGTTTAGGTGCTGATTCAGGGACAAAGACAGGAGAGTCAAATGCAGCAAAATCTCGGAATTTTTTCAAGATCTTACTCTATGCATGTAAATCCAACTTGAGGTGGTTGCCCACATTCTGGAATAGCAAACGTGGGTGACAATATCACGGAGCTGGACAGCCCTGTTCTATAACATCCTCAACCATAGAGGAATCCATCTAAGTGTCTGAGTTCTGGCTTTTTAAAATTCTGGATAAATCTTAGATATCTATAGCTTGCATGAAATACAAACTAAAGGGTCCGTGATTCAGGAGTGTATGGTGGGAGAATCCAAGAGAAAAGGAGACATTATGGTTCCCACACAGTGAAATGCTCGTAAACTAATGCTGAGAAGGTAAGCTGGCTGAAGTCTCACCGTGAAGGACCATAGCTGGCCTCAAGACAAGACGGAGATCCTACACAGCATCTCGCACTCACTCAGATGAGGATGCTGCCAAGATGACTTTCACACACACTTTCATGGCTCCTATCCCTGCCCTGCAAAATAAACCGAGCTCTGTGTTCAGGATACTGAGAAGACAAGGAGAGAGAGACGAAACCCATGGCAGAACTATGTACAATTACAAAGCATGAAAGGCAGTATAAATTTAATGACCTTCCAGGAGGGAGGGATGCTCTAAAGTCAGGACTGGTCAGAGGGGTTGCAGACATTCAGGGAAATCTCCTATGCTGCTGGTATTGACTCAGAAAATCTCCGTTACTGGCAGTGAAGTCATGAGAACAACAATATCTTTACTGGGACCTTTTAAAAGCAGAGCTTTTGATTAGCCTAAAACATTAGTGTGACTTATCTTCTCATCTCTGGTAAATATTTAATTATAAAAAATAATGGTGTCCTTTTTTTTTACCTTTGTGAATCTAAATCACAGCAAGAATTTATTAAAGCTCTCTTGGCAGTGAATGGCATCCTAGTGTGGCATCTTTTAACTGACATCCTATAATTAGAAGGAATTGTCTTTTCATACCACAAATCTGAACTGGCTAATTGCTCAATGAATATTTAGCTTCTTGCATAGGCAAATAGTATGTGAGGAGAGGAATTTCATTGAGTAAGTATTCAACCCAGAGAACTTCCTAGGCAGCAGCCCGGGCCTGTCAGTTTGAAGTCTTCTCTAGCACCCTTTGCCCCAATTGCCATCCCCACCCCAACCACAGCCACGCCACATTATGAGCTAGGAAATACAGAAGGAATCCTTAATTGTCATTTGGAGTTTTATAATTTTATTTCTTATCAAGTATTGCAATCATTCAAAAAATTTGAGGAATATGGCAAATATCCTTACATCTACCACATCGTATGAGAAATAAACCATTACGTATCAAGTCTAGTGCCCAGGTGTTACACACCTTCCCCCTCCTGGCCCTGCCTCTGGCTCACTCTTCCCATCTTTCTGAATTTGACCATCTTAAATTTGATGTTTATATTCCCATGTATTAGCCATAAATACTCTGTGGGGTGTTTTATCATGGTGCACAGTTTTTGAAAAATACTCAGACTTGAAATTTATCTTGTGTGTGCATGTACATGTGGTGTGCACGTACTATGTTGGGTTCAGATGACAACTTGCAGGAGTCAGTTCTCTCCTTGTACCAACCCCGGAGGTTCCGAGGGCTGCACTCAAATCATCAGGCCTGGAGGCAAGCACTTTTATCCACTGAGCCATCTTCCCAGGCCAAGTGCAGTTTTTATAAGAGCATAAACTCTCTTCTTCCCCAACTTGCTTTCCAGCTCCCTGCTGCGTCTCAGATTTGCACGGGTTGGCACCTGTAGGTATACTCTAGGGCTCTCCTCCATTTGTTTTCATTCCTATCAAGGATTCCATTGAGGGGCTGGAGAGATGGTTCAGAGAGGTTAAGAGCACTTACTGCTTTTTCAGCGGACACAGGTTCAGTTCCTAGAATCCACATGGGGGTCAGAAGCATTTGTAACTCTAGTTTCAGGGCATCTGACACCCTCTTCTAGCCTCCCTAAGCACCAGGGTCATATGGGGTGCATAAACATACATGCAGGCAAACACTCAAACGCAGAAAATAAAATAAATATTTTTAAGAATTCCATTGAATAAAAATGACGTAATTTTTATCCATTTTCCTTTGGATGGAAATTTAGGTTATTGTTGTTGCCTTTATAAACCTCACTGCTAATTCCATATCAGCCCTATACCTGAGTATGTGCCTAAGGGTGGAGTATAATCGTTTCAGGAAATTGTGTCTCTGGCTTTACTAAGTATTGTCAATCGTTTGTTAGTTCAGAATGAAGGGTTAAATCGAGACAAAAAAGAGTTGACTTTTTTTTAACCACACCTGGTGGATTGGAGTTTTGTTGGCAAAATTACTTTCAACTTTCTCCCAAGATCCCAGTGAATTATCAGGAACTTCCTACATCTTCCCAAAGGATGCTGGGTTCAGGAAGTACCCAACGCCCTAAGCAACATCCATGGGGAGGAGACTGAGTTTGCTCTCTTCTCTGACAGCCTGTCTTGGCTTTTTCTCCTGAATTCTCAGAGACTTGCAGCCTTGGCCAGCGTCATCTCTGCCATGACTACAGAGAATCAAGGACTCAGCTGGGGATTCCCCATATGATGGTCAGTTTTGTTTTTGTTTTTGTTTATCAATTTGACACAAACGAAGAACACATGGGAAAGGGTCCTAACTGAAGAATTGCCTGCACAAAACTGCCCTTTGTTTGTTTGTGAGACATTTTCTTGATTACTGATTGAAGGAGGGCCTAGTCCACCATGAGGTGCCGCCCATAGGCAGGTGATTCTGAGCTGTATTAAAAAAAAATATATATCATGCTGGAGACAGGAGGTGGTGGTGCACGCCTTTAATCCCAGCACTTGGGAGGCAGATCTCTGTGAGTTCAAAGCCAACCTGGTCTACAAGAACTCATTTCAGGACAGGCTCCAATGCTACAGAGAAACCCTGTCTCGAAAAAAAGAAAAAAGGAAGAAAGAAAAAAAAAGCAAGCTGAGGGAGCTAGAAGCAAGTCAGTAAGCTGCAGTCCTCTGTGTTCTCTGCTCTGGTTTCTGCCTGGAGTTCCTGCCTTGACTTCCCTTGATGATGGATTGTACCCTGTGCGCAGTGAACTGAAATATAAACCCTTTTCTTCCCCAAGTTGCTTTTGGTCAAAGTTTTATCGCAGTGACAAAAACCAAACTAGAATGTCACAGGGCCATGCAGGGTGCCCAGGGCCACGCAGGGTGCCCAGGGCCACGCAGGGTGCGAGGGTCATGCAGGGTGCGCAGGGCCACGCAGGGTGCACAATGCCTCAGGAAACTCAAGACACCCTTGGGGAAAAACAGAACCCTTCGCTGGGCCTAGAGGTGAGCTAAATTAGACTCATCCCGACTTGACCACATAGAAGTATCTCACAATCTCAGGGCGGGGAGGGGGAGGGAGAGAGTGTGGGGAAGACTCCTATGTAAGGGCAGGAGAGTCAACAATATTGTGGCAGTAGTACCCATGCAAGGACCTAGTAATCCTGGCTGGCCAGACCATGCTGGGAAAAGTGGTTCTTCCCCTCTATCATATCCAGTGACCAGACCTCCAGATAGCCCAGGCTCCTACCCTCACGCTCTAAGTACTTTGGGGGTTATACCAACCAGAAGGAAGCCCACCTTCTCTGCAGCACCCTGGTCCATGAGGAAAATGCTGACCCCAGAGCCACTATATCTTCAGTTCACAACACAGCCCTGAGGTCGTTCTTCCTGCTCACCCACCCATCCTTGCGTTACCACCCACTTGCTAGACACCTGATTGTGTGTCATTATGTGTCAATACATGACCCCTTTCTAGGCCTAATAACTTCATGCGGCTGTCTATTTATAACCTTGTGTGGCAGATGTGCAGCCCTTGGTAACTGGACATCTGTTTCCACCCAGTGTTTTCTTCATCCTCCCCCAAAACAGGACCTCTCTTTCTGAGGGGCCGAGTGAGGCTCAGAAGAGATTCCAATACCCTATAGCAACACCGCCCATAGCAGGTCTCCGCCATCTACAGGGTGAGAAAAGTCTCCCAATGCAGGGAGCCACAGGGACCTCAGGGAGCTACAAGGGCCTCATGCCTGTCCCCTGACTGTGCAACCCCCCACCCACCCCCACTCAGCTCCAGCAACAATGCCGGAGCTAATTTCATTCAATTCTGCTTTAAAATAGAAAACCCAGGAAATAATTACTTCAGTCAGACATTATTTACTTAAGTAATTCTTTACTCAAACGTCTTTAGGCTTTATTTTACTAATACTACATAATTACGTAATTGTGTAATTAGGAAGAAATTAAATGACAAATGTTTGCTGAGAACAAATGGGGAAAAATAGATCCTTTATTTCTCTGCACGCCTCCATTCCATACGCTGCACCTTCTCCTCTCTCCTTGAGGTTCTCCTCCTCCCCTCCCCACCTTTCCCCTCAGGGGCTGTCTGTCCCCTCCACCCCTGTTGGGGACCTAGGGCACAAAGTACCAGGACAGGTAGCTGGAGCTCCTTACTCCCAAAGGCCTGCGAGAGCAAACCTGTGTTCTTCTCACAGGCAGGCCAGCCTCCCGCATTGGGCTCAGAAGTCAACTCTCCTCACTCTGTCACTTTTAGTCCATCAGCACCAATTCACAACAGGCCTAGAAGGTGGAGAACAGGTTCCCACCGTGCCAGCCTGAAGAATCTACCCGAAGGATAGACATGGCCTGCATGCGGGACTGAGCTACCCACGGTGTGGGGGCGGGGAAGCTATCCACTCACACACACACACCATCACCCCTCCTTCCTTTCTCCATCCTCAAAGGCTGTGGAAGCCGGCAGAGCTTCCTGCAGCCAGAAAGAAATCAATCAACCACCCACCCACCCACCCAACACCCATGGAGCGTGCCTTTTGTTCGGGTGCTAAGGGGACACAAAGCGGGCAGGCCCCAGCTATGCTCATTATTACATCAGCTGTTTGGAGAACTGCGCTACTCACAGTGGAAACGTTCCTAGGCCAGCCTGCTGGAAAACAAACAAACGAAAGCAAAGTTCACACGTTCACACGCTCACGTCTAAATGACCCAGGTTTCCAGTAGTGAGCAGTGAGAGCACCAGCAATGGCCCCAAAGTTGTTGAGGCTCATGTCCGACCTCCAGAATTTACAAGCCATAGTGCCCAATGCATTCCTCTCTTTCTCTGCCTCCATTTTCCCAGTTGAATGGGAGGATCCACACCCATGGGATCAAGGTGAGAACTGAATGGCTCAGGGCAATCAGGTACTCAGAACAGCGCGGAGCAAGCAGTCGTCGCGACTGTGTCCAAGGTGTCAATTCAAACCCCATCTGTGTGGACAAGAGACCTTTCTAGAAACCTCATTTTGGGGTCAGTTGTAGAAGAAACAGTGCTCTCTTAGATCCCCCCCCCCACCTCGGCAAATAAGACTTCCTCTGATGCATCTATATTGAAACTGGTGGGTCTTCGGATATCACCTTAGGATGGACTCATGGGCTAGAGCAATGGTTCTCAACCTTCCTAACACTGAGACCCTTTAGTTCAGTGCCTCATGTAGTGGTGACCCCAACCATAAAATTAATTCCTTGCTACTTTATAGTTATAATTTTGCTGTTATGAATCATAATGTAAATATCTGATATGCAAGATCTGATATGTGATCCCCGTGAAAGGGTCGTGACTCCAAGGGGTCATGACCCACAGGTTGAGAACCACCCGGGCTAGAGGAAGGGCTCAGGGAATGATGAATCCATCCTGAACTTCTGGAGAGGCAGGAGAAAGGAAAGGCTTGGCTCTTTGACTGTCCCAGCTTCCCACCAGTATTCGTAGCAATGAACGGCCAGAGTTCAAATATCACTCCCCAAACAATTTGACATCTAAGTGACCTTGAACAAATGGTACTGTCATTCTGAGCCTCAGTTTCTTCACTTACAATCAGGTTTCAGAAAAGCTATTAAACTATCCTTCATGAGGTTGTTAAATGGACTGCACAAGACTATTGCAAACTGCTTAATTTGGGGTCCTTCCTGGCTCACATGCAGAAGGCCATAAATGATAATTTACTCATTATTATCATCATTATTATTTTATGGAGCCACCACTGTCCTTGATGCCACAGAGTGGCGCTCAGCAGGTGTTAGGCTTGGGAGCTTAGGAAAGGGGTAGGGCTCCAGGCATTGCAGACAGCAAGTGGGAACAGGGGTATGGAGGGAGAGATGAAAGCAAATTCTAAGCAGCTGCAGAACTGAGGTAGATCAGAGCCAATGTATGGCCCATGGCCAATCACCCAGGATTGCTGTCCCCATGCCCTGGCCAGCGTAAGGGACAATTAGGCTGAGTGTAGGTGACATTCTCTGTGTAAGACATTTCCACCTATGAAGAAGGAAACCCTAAACTCCTTCTCAGCCTTCCCTGCCTAGCTTCTTATTTCCAGGGCCCCTATAAGGTTTTTAAGTTATAACCCACAGGAAAACTTTGCTCATAGTCCTTGAGAGGTAAACTCAGAGAACTGAGTGTTTGAGATTTGACTTCAATTGATGGTAGCCCGCATGCCCAGCCACAACCTTCCTGCCCCAGCCACGGGGTACCCTGTTCCCTGGTGGAGCTTGGTCTGGCTGTGTTTTATGCAGTGCTAACCAGAATGTTTGCTCCAGCATCTACCCAAAGCCTTCTCTCTGGTTTCAGTGACCCATGCAAGCTCTCCCCAGCCTCTCCCACAGATTTTGTGTTTGCTTAGGTAGGTCCCCTTCAGACCTCTGTGTCCCCCAACTTTGTAAGCAGGTACAGAAACAAGCATCAGAGGGACAAAGACAGGTATAGCGAGGACAACCATGTTCTCTTTCTCCAATTTCCATTTAGTCCAATGTGGTAAGTATTTGTGGGGTCCAGTTAGGGAGTGGGGCTCAGAAGCAAGTATACAAGTATGTGCTCGTGTGTCTTTATGGGGGAGTTCTAAGAAGCTAAGTATAAAGGCTTTTGTCTTGCTTTTTGTTTTTGTTTTGTTTTTATGACTCATTTCATATCTTTTTAAAGACAAATTCAGTACTGTCTTGAATGTTATCTAGACCACATTGTAGGCGATCAATACCAATCGATGGATAAGCTGAGTTTTTAAATTCCAGAGTTTTCTCACAAGTTGAGTCCCAAGGTCCATAGCCAGTATCAGGCCCCCAGCCCCTCGAGTCTTCTGGCTGACCCTTGGCATTGCCTCCTACTGCTGGTGGCTGACCCCTGACTGGTAGAGACATTGACAATTAACAAGGGCCCCTGCCCTCCCTCACCTTAACCAGGATAGGGACAGCCAGGCCCACGCCTCCACAAGCCTCATTCTCTGCTGTTTGTTAACCTCGCAGATTGTTATGAGAGGCACTGAGAAGCTAATCACCTCCCTGGTGGACAGCAGCCTCCCCCTGCCTCTCGCTCCTACATCACCTGCACTTGACCTGGCTTCCCAAAAGCTTCCAGGCTGCCTACTGGCTGCTCCAACAAGGAGCAGAGATGAGCCCGCATAGGCAGGATTCGGGGAATCATCTGTCCCAAGAGGATGACCTCTCCCATGAGGCCCCAAGGGCAAACACTGGAGAGGGAAAGGGAAGGAGGGAGCATAGGGGAGGGGTAGAAAGAGGAACTTCAAAGAAGCAACATAGGTTGAGGCTATTTTGGAACTTATCGGACTCTGGTTAAGCCCTTGTTAGCACACGCAGGAGGAAGTGCCCTGGAGAGGACAGAAGCCCCAACCATGGCAGTGCTCCTCCAAATCAATTGACAGGTAATGGAAGAAGGTAATTAGCTTCTCTTCTTCCCAGAAGACCACAGGAGAGAAAACAAACTTCAGTTGCAGCAGAGGGACTGCTCATAGCTCAGAGGAAGGAGTTCCTCTTAGTGAAGGGGTTTGTTCCCTTGGAAAATCCCCGTGGATGTTTTGGCAGCTTCCATCTTGCACTGCCTTGTTCAAGCACAAAGGTCCCCACTGGGTCAGGAAGCCAGGTCCTGTCAGTCAAGGCTTTCCCTCCTAGTCCAAGGCATTCCCCTCGGCTTGCTTCAAAAATTAGCTCAAGTGGGGCTAGCTATAGATGCCCCCTCCTTGCTCTGACCTCACCTGTCCCGTCACCTGTCCCTCTCCAGACTTTGCCTGTGCAGGGCCCATGTGCTGTATGCCCGAACCTCCTCACCCTGGGAATACAGTCTAAAATAAAGAATGTGCTCAGAGTTGGATGGTAGTAGCGTGCATCTTTAATCCTAGCATTCAGGAGGCAGAGGCAGGTGGATCCCTGTGAGTTCGAGGCCAGCCTGGTCTACAAGAGCTAGTTCCAGGACAGGCACCAATGCTACAAAGAAACTGTCTCGAAAAACCAATAAATGAGTGAATGAATGAATGAATAACGAGGATGTGCTCAGGATACACCAAGTAAGTCTTGCCGTTTTTGCCATTTGTAGGATCATATCAAAATCATGGATTAACAAGGAAGACAAACAAGAAAGCTTTAAGGCCAATTGCCTCACTTCTTCCTTCAAACCAACTCTTTAGCTGAACATTACAAGTCCTTTCTAAACAAATATTTGCAAACAGTCTCAGGGATGTTACTTAGTTTTCTTGTTGCTAGGACCAAGTGGCTGACAAGCAACTTCATCCAGAAAAGAATGTTTGGTTTAGATCAGTGGTCCTCTACCTTCCTAATGATACAATCCTTTAATAGAGTTCCTCATGTTGTGGTAACCCCCAACATAAAGTTATTTTTGTTGCTACTTCATGACTGTAATTTTGCTACAGTTTTGAACTGTAATGTAAATATTTTTGGAGATCGAGGCTTGCCAAGGGGGTTGCGACCCCACAGGTTGAGAACCACTGGTTTGACGTGTATGGAACACAATGCATGACGGCTGAGGAGGCACAGACACAGCATCATGAAGCAGCTGGGTGCCCTGTCTGTGTCAGACAGCAGTGATGGGCAGGAAGTAGAATGTGATTATAACTTCCAGGACCACCTCAGAGTGACCCACTTTATCCAGTGGGGTTCCACAGCCTTCCAAAGCAAGGCCAGCACTTGGGGACCATGTGGAGGAGGCTACCTTCAAGGCACATTAACCAGTAACAGGCAAGGTTGTGGGATACGAAGGAAGCTCTAATTCCAAAACCTGAATTTCCTTGCCTGGAGCAGTTGCCCTTGACCAGACACCCACTCCCCCTGTGAGGCCAATGTGACTTAGGTTAATATTAACAAAATACTGTCACAGATCTGGGGAAATAGCAAGTGGGAAGAAGCCACACATCACTAACCAGCAAGACAATACAGAGTCAACCCACAATGGCCTATCATCCCATCGCCACTAGGATGGCTCGAATGATGGAAGAAGGGGGCAGGGATAAAGAGAACAGGTTCTAATGAGAACAGGGACACTGAGAGAGTGGAGCCTTTGCCCCTGCCCCTCTAGTAGGGATGAAAAATAGTATCACTGCTGTAGGAAACAATGTGCAGCCATTCCTCAAAAGGCTAAAAATAGAATCAGCATAGGATTCAGCAATTCTACTTCTGGGGCTATATACGGGAGAGCTCGAAATGGATCTTGAAGAAAAGTTGCAACCCCACATGTGTTTGTAGCCCCATTATTCATGGCTGACAAGAGGTGGAAGCAGTTGCCTATCAGCACACGAATGGCTAAGGAAAACGGAGGCTATTCACGCGGCGGAATACTATGAGGCCTAAAAAGTGAAATTCCTGGACTCAGGGGCACCATGCTACCCGGCACAAGACCTTGGGCTCTGTGGTCAACACTGACAAAAAGCAAGCAAGGGACCAAGAGAAAAAAGGGAAGAAGGAAAGAAGGAAGGGAGGAAGAGGGGGATGGTGGGTGAAGCATTAGCCACAGAAGCCAGTGACGCCTCACACTTGTATGGGGCATCTGAGTCATCAAATTAATAAAGACAGAAAGAGGGACAGTGGTTACCTGGAGCCAGGGAGCAGGGAAGGATGGGAAGTTCAATGGGCACCAACTCTCAAGCCTTTTCAAAATAAAAATGTTCTGGGAAGTGTTTATGCAGCAATGAGAGTATATTTTACTCTACAGTCCCATACATTAGAAGCATGTAAGATTTGGCAAAGTTATGTTGTATGGGTTTTGCCACCATTCATGAATCCCTCCACACCTTGAGTCTACAGTCTTGTACTCTGGAAGACCAGCAGGTTTACACTCCTGTTGGTTTTCTTCTCCTGGCTTCTCTCTCCTTTCCAAGAGTAAAGCAAGAGAAGATAGACAGCCACCAGCCCTTTCACCAAGAGCCCAGCACCCAGGCCCTTCCCTATACTCATCCTCATCCTGGGAAGCAGGGCTGGTGAGCCCTGAGCCTTGCAGCTAGCTTTGTTCTCATCCGTGTCCCCTAAAGGGCAATCTTAGTAACAATTAAACCAATCCTCACAGAAAAAACCAGTTCTCTGCTCTCTCTCTCTCCCCTCCCCTCCCCTCTCCTCTTCTTCTTTCCTCCCATGGGCAAGGAGCTATTGGTTTATCATAGCTTAGCTGGGAGTCATGTATGTGTGTGTACATATACACATGTGTGCAAGGGCATGGCAAAGAACAGAAAGAGAGAGTTAAGCTTCCAATAGAACCACTGTGCACAGCCCACTCTCTGCAGGCCACCTCATGGCCTGGCCTTTCCCCAGACAGCTGCCTGGTGCTAATTGTTTGCTGTCCGGCTGCAAATTTGGCCTTTCCACCACAGTCCAGATGTTGTCACCGGCCAGCTCCAGACGACTGGGCTGGCCTAGGGTCTGGCTCTCACCTGTCAGGCCTGACATCTTCAGTGGATAATGGAACGCAAGGATGTGAGAGGCAGAGCAGGTGCATGCTAATGAGGAGATCAATTTTAATTATGATTTTAATTAAACACCCGATCCGGTAGGAAATATGACAAGAACTAAGCTGGAGCTATGCAACCTGGAAGGAGGGAGGAGAGCCAAGAAGGGAGGCCGGGGGGAGAAAGGTGGGAGCCTTCCAGGCCTCCGCAGGCTTTAAAGGAAGTGAAGGGCAGCACTACTGGGAGCCAGAAAATTCTGCATTACCTGCAGTCCGCATCTGGAAACCTCAGACTCTGCGGTGCTTTCAGGCATCCAGCCTCCAAGAAGAGAAGAGCCTAGCAAGGAGGTGACCCTGGGGCCCACCACGCCCCGCCCTTCACTTCCTATGGAGAAATTGAGGGTCTGAGTGGACTGTGCCTTTGACCTGCAGCCTCTCCTCTCAACAAAGTGGCATGCACATACCACACGATGTAACCATGGATGCTGCACGGCCTTCCTGTTTATGTCAAGGGTTTCTGAGGTCTGAGAGTTGTTTATTCAACCCTGGCCCCACATGACAAGGCAGGTGACTCTCGAGTAGACAGCCGCTGGCCACCAATCTGATGCTTTCGCTGCCACCAAAGACTGACATGAAATACAGAACCCTTCACACTCCTCTCCCCCTGGACCAATGCCACACCTGCAGTAGACACTCAGATAAACAAGGGCATCATGGAATAATTCATTCAGTTTAAAGTCCATCCTATTTCACAAGAAGGGGGGGAAGGGCCCATTAATCACTCTCATGCCCTTCTTCTTACATCACCTTTTTTTTATTTTGCATGTGTGAGCATGCATGTTTGTATATGTGTGGACATGTGTGTATTTAGGTAGAAGCCTAAGGTTGATGTGAGTTCTCTTCCTGAGTCAATCTCCTCCTTATATATTAAGGCAGGGTCTCTCACTTGAATCCAATTCTTACTGATCCGGCTAGTCAGTTTTTTCAGGGGATACCCTAGCTCTGCTTGTTGTGTGCTGGGGTTACAGGTGTGCCATTATGACAACCCAATATTTTATGTGGGTGCTGAGAATTCACACTGTAGCTTTTACACGAGTGTGGTATATGCTTTACTCACTGAGCATCTCCCTGGGCCTCATTCTAGCTTTTTCTTTAAAGCATAATTAACAACAAAAAATGTGTACATTTAAGGTATTTTGATAGATGCTTCTTAGTAAAGTATAATTTGAGTTGATGATGAATTTTTTTATTTTGTTTTGTTTTTTGGGGGGACGGGGGTTATTTTGTTTTGTTTAGTTTTTTGAGATAGGGTTTCTCTGTAGCTTTGGAGCCTGTCCTGGAACTTACTCTGTAGACCAGGCTGGCCTCGAACTCACAGAGATCCACCTGCCTCTGCCTCCCAAGTGCTGGGATTAAAGCCGTGTACCACCACCACTCAACTGATGATAAATTATTATTAATTATAATTACTTTGCTGAACATTAACTCTCTAGAGCTTACTCTTTTATGGGAGAGGGTGTATGTGTGGGGTGCTGGGGATGGAGCCCAGAGCCTCATGCATGTAAAGTACTCTGTTACCTGACTATAGCTCCACCCTCATAATCTTAGAACTGGAAGTTTGCCCCCTCTGCCCAGCCTCTCGATTCCACCCCTGCCCTCTATGGTCCACCTCTATTAACCGCCTTCTACTCCATTTGAGTAAAGTTGACCTTCTGAGATCACACACACAAGTAAGATCAGGAGACAGGTTAAGGTTTCTCTGCCTGCGCCAGGGTGAACTCACTTGGTACGGTGACCTCCAGGTTCATCCATGTGCTTACAAGCGGCAGGGTCGCTTTCTTGACAGAAGATGAAAGGACCATTTGGTATCTGGCCCTTATTTTCTTTGTTTCTCCATCTGTGAATGGATGCTTATCTATGAGTGAGCTGCAAAAACCATGAGATGAGTGCAGCTACCTCTTCCGGCATGTTCTTATGATTCCTCAGCACTGCCCAGGTAGAAGACGTCTGTATGCATGTGATTGCATATATCGTGTGTACATGTGTGTGGGTGTGCGCATGCGTGTGTGTGTATATGCATGTGCGCATGTGTGCGTGTGTATGTGTGTGTGTGCATGTGTGTGTGTATGTTGGCTAGGAGAAGACACTAGGAGATGGTACAAAGACAAACCTCACAGACTACAGAACTCATCCCCTAAGACTCAGCAAGGAACAGTGATGGAATAACATGAAGGCAGAACTGGAAGGGGCATTACCAATGAACTCTGACGGACATAACTTGCAGGCAACGGAGATGTTTTATATCACCGCTGTGTGACGTGGTGACCCACAGACGCAAGCAGTTCTGTGAGCCTTTGAAATGCCATAGTTTGATTGAGGAACACACATTTTTAAAGACTTTGATTTTAGTTCATTTAAATGTAAACATCCATATGTCACTGATTGCTACCACCGTGGACAATGCCGTTGTAGATCCCCTAATCAAATTCTTTCTTTGTCAAGCAGATATGTAGCCCTTAGACATCACTCAAGCTTATCCATGGTCTCCTGGAGGTGGCATCTCAAGCCTCAGTAGTTTCGCAATGGCCTTTTGTGCGTGCACAGACACTTATAAGAGTTCTAGTTATGGATGTTAGCAGAGTCCCTGAACCCTAAGGACACAGACCCCAAAGATCAGCCCCAGTTCCCAAACTAAGAAAGGGAGAGCTGGAAATGAGGGCCACGGCTTGGGAACTGAAGCAGCAGCAGCTGCCTCTTTTCCGTATTGCTGCCCTGGCCGGGGGAGCCCACCTGGTCCCTCCACATAAGCAGTGTGAGGTATTCCCAGCCTGGTCCCCTGTAACTATGGTCTTGTCACTGGCAGTAACAGAGAAGCTGATTTGGAGATAGTGACAGAAGTTAATTGGGATTAGATGTGCATGTTCCATGGCTAACAAAGGCACAGGTGCTTCCGAGTCTCGGCTCAAGCCAGGCCATCCTCCGCACTCTCTCCCCTCCCTCTGCTCCCTTTCTACCCGACCCCCAGCAACCTTCCGCCTCCAGGTACCAAGAGGTATCAATTGGGCCTTTTCTCCCTCCCTCATGTTATGATTCACTATCAGTTGAACCTTTTCCTTAGTGAATGAGGTCATTTGTGGGAGGGAGGGAACAAAGGGGCTGGCTGGCCTCACTTGAACACACTCATCTCGCCTCTTCTTCTCTCGTTTCCCCTCCTGTTCCACTCTTTGGGCTGTCAGGGGAAGAGGTGAAATCAGGGTGGCCACAAATCACGATTACAGTCTGTAACCAATGCCTGTGTCTGAACACAGTTTAGGCTCCCAGATCAGTGAGGGATGGAGATTCCCAGAGAATTTTCCCAGCAAGCACTATGGCCTCTTATTGTTGGACAACTGAATTCTAAGCTTTGGATAAACCAAAGCTCTCAGATTCTGGGAGATTGTTCACTAGAAGCATCTTCTTAGGAGACATGTGTTTAGAATTCTATGCTCCTTTCTAGTCATTGAGGGACCAGGAAGGACAGACACTTAGGCACCCATCTCTCTCCATCTGCCATTCTGAAAGCAATCACCTTCTCATCCCTAATCTGAACGGGTTCTGTGCAGCTGTACCCTAGTGCGCAATCACATTCTCCCAACCTCAGCCTCAGAGTCCTATCCACAGGACCCTCCTGAGGACAAAAGCAGCTTCCTCACGGTGGGCACAGCCATCTTCCTGGGAAGGTAAGGACTCTGCTGAGCCATGCCTGCCTGCCTGTCAGAGACCTGTTAGCTGAAACAGACAAAAATGTAAGAGACAGCCTGCTGACCTCCCGGAGCGAAAAGGAAGTGGGGCACATGCAGAGCAAGAAGGGATACAGGCTTCAACCCTATCAGCAAGGAAATGGGCCAGGCAGAAACTGGGCAGGTCATCTACCAAGTTGGCCCTTCTCATTCTAAATAGGGTCTCAGTTGGAGAATAAAATTCTTTGAAATACCCGACAAAATACTCTGTGTGTGTGTGTGTGTGTGTGTGAGAGAGAGAGAGAGAGAGAGAGAGAGAGAGAGAGAGAGAGAGAGAGAGAGAGAGAGAGGTGCATGCATGTGTAGAGACCAGGGGACAACCTCAGGTGTTCTCCACTATTTCACGGGCTGGAACTTTCCAAGTAGGCTAGGCTGATTGGCTACCAGGCCCCGGAGATCCACTCGTCTCTGTCTCCTCAGTACTGGGTTTCCAAGCGTGTATCACCACACCTGGCTTTTCTTACATGGGTTCTGGGGAATAAAACTCATGACCTCATACTTGAAGGCAAGCATTTTATGAACTGAGCTCTCATTCCAGCCCCCACCCCCTATCCCCAACACAGTGGTTTTTATTTCTCTTTTTCTTCCAAAAGGCAGGCTGAACCAGCAGGGCTCTGTGGTTGGCACCCCTTGTGCCTCCTTCACTGAATTTCAACAATTATTGAGAACCTACTATGTTCTCCTTTCTCCTTATCATGGACCCTTGCTAGAGCAATGCCTATTTCCCTGAAGAGTGGTGGTTCTAGACAGCGAAGGAAAGGGAATGAATGGGAGGCAATGAGGGGAGCAGAAAGCCGAGGAGTGGCCCGCGTCAGTCAAGATTGACATTCAGACTCTTCCCTGGCATGGTTTTGGCTTCAGGGTTACTGAGCTCCTAAGGCCACATGCATAGTAACTTTTTTATTGTTGTTGTTGCTATTTTGCTTTTTGAGACAGGTTTTCTCTGTGTAGCTCTGGTTGTCCTGAAAGTCACTCCATAGCCCAGGCTAGCCTCGAACTAAGAGACCTGCCTCTGCTTCTTGAATGCTGGGAGTAAAGGTGTGCACCACCACAGGCAGCTTCATAGTTACTTCTAAGGTCCTGGGAGGTGAGAGCTGAGCTGAGGAAGAGTTTAATACATCCTCCCCCAATGAGCCAACTGGATACGGCTCCAGGTACCACACAAGCTCCAAAGAGCACATCCACTACATTCAAAGCCAACAAACCCCCAGGCAGCTGCTGTTTCAAATGGCATGCCCTTACAGCTCTCCTGGGCATGTTCATAATGGGAGAGCTTCACAGCCAAGGGGTCCCACGTCTTGCCCCTCAGTCTGTGCAAACATGTTTTTTCTGCTGCCTGCCTGCCTGAGCCCAGCGATGCCACCATTCTTTCTGGTCAGTTAACAAGCCCTGACCAACATACAAAGTCTTTATTAGCACTGACAACATTCCCCCACCATCCAAAGGTCACCTTGGATCCTACAGACAAGAACCCGTTTCTGGCTCATTCTCTTTAGTGTGGATGGGGGCAGCGTGGGTTGTGTACACAGTTCTTTGTCTCACGATTGGAAAAGGTTGTAATCCAGGCAAAGAGTTTAAGGAATGGTCTGACAGAAAACGAATCCAGTCCGAGCCTTTGACATTCTATTCTTTGAGCCTCTTCAAGTACACAAGCCATAGAGAAACTACCAACCAATGTTCAGTGAGCACCAAACACATGGGGCCCTGGGAGACACTTCCCACTCAACATCTCCCAGCTTCAACTCTCTAATCATTTGCTTATTTCTACTCCGGAATACCCTATCTTAAAGCCAAAGCCTTCCTTGCCCTGTTCCTACCTCTAACAACCCCACCCACTCTCTGTGTCTTCTATAGCTGCTCTCCTACATCCACCCACACTCCTCCAAAACCACCCCTACTCAGACCACCAGGGCACTGTGGAGCCCCACGGTGGCCCCAGTCGTAGTCCATCTCTGGCGTCTCCATCTTGCTCAACTCTTTAGTATCATTTGACCAGTCAACCCCTCCTCTGCGAAGCTCACCAGTTTCTGTCCGTGTGGAGCATCTGCCTCCTGGCTCCCTCCTCACGTCAGAAAGCTCCTATGACACACATTTTATTATTTTCCCAGATGAGGAAACTAAGGTGTGCAGGGAATTTTTGTCTGGCTTACTTATCTAATAACTACAAAAGATAAGATTTGGACAGAGTATGAGTCCTGAGTCTATGCCATTAAACAAAATATTATGCAGGGATATTTTGTTGTTGTTCCTGCTGCTGATGTAGCTTGTTTGTCTATTTTTGAACCAGCATTAGGAAAGGATGGAACAGGCTAGGCTAGGCTAGGCTAGGCTAGGGTAAGGCAGGGTAAGGTAGGGTTAGGGATGATAGGGTAAGGTAGGTTAGGGGTAGGGTATGGTAGTGTAAGGTAGGGTAAGGTAGGGTAGGGTAAGGTAGGGTAGGATAAGGTGGGGTAGGGTAAGGTAGGGTAGGGTAGGGATAGGGTATGGTAAGGTAGGATAGGACCTTATTATTGCCAGGGGCAATAGCATTCAATGTCAGGCTTAGCAGCTCACCATAATAGGGGTTATTCCCACCTCCCACAGCTGTCCAGGCCACACCTTCAGGGACTCTGTTCAAAACAGCCACTCAGGAACTTAAGCAGCAGAGGCCCCAGGAACACGCTGCTCAGGAAGGAGAGCGAAATGTTTGGAAGCACTCATGGTGTAATTCTGAGCGCATGACAGCTCAGCAGTAATCCCACCTGTTTTTCTTATCTAAGTTACCTTCATCTCCTACCTAGATATTACAACATTCTCCTCCCTGTTCTCCAGGGTTAGTCTCTATGTCCTTCTAGAACATTCTCTAAACTATGCCAGCTTGATATTTATAAAGTCCATGTCAGATCAGACCACTTCTATAAACACATACACCCGAGCTAGTGCCTGCCATATTGCTCAGGGTTAGACCCCAAAGCCTTAAAGGGTTCCACAAAGTCCTGCACTATGGTCCATGCTTACCTGTCCAGCAAAGTCTTGTGCAGCTCTTGCCCATGAATACTGCCTCCAGTCCTTCAGGCTTTCTTTGAGTTCCTTGAATATGCTATACTCTCAGCAGAGGCAGCCTTCACATTAGAATTCACTTTTTGCATTTTTCACACACTACTGCACAGAGTTCATTTCCTACATGGGTGTTCTGCTAACTGTCATTCCCCAAGAAAGACCTTCCATGAAAGCGTCAGTGTAAGTGGGATCCACTTCAGACTTCTGAACTCTGGAACTAGAAGAATTTTTATTGTGTTAGCTCTTTTAGGTGTACAGTAAAGGGGTGTCCTGGTGTACTATCTCAGCACACACCCCTTTCTTGCTCCATGGCACAAATTGCAATTTGCAATAATGTACCTATTAATATTTTTGTGACTTCTTATTTAGTATCTTGCTGTCGTGGAGCCATAAGCACCATGGCAACTATAATTGTGCACACATTGATCCACCATTGTGTGGTCTGTCCACAATATTGGGGGTACAGTAGTTCATCACTCAATTATTGTCAAACGAAAGGGCCAGTGGAAAACTGGCCTGTTCTATTCAAAGATCAGCCAATACCACCTTCCCACAGAGTTGACTCTCTGTCTCCCCTGACCATTCACTTTCTGTGAATATGCTTATGATCAAGTAATGGTGAGTTTCTACTTTCTAGTACTCCAAAGAATGTATGGATCTGGGTAGCTTAAAATGGAGCGACTGAGCCTAAGGCCATCCTGACCACAGCTCTCAAGGATAGAATGTTCTGGGCCATCAATTCACTATCTCTGTGTTCACTTTTTCAAATTAATCAATTAATAGTGACCTTGTCAATCTACTGTGCTAGGTCTTTTACAAGATGACTCCTCCAGCCATCAGCTTTCAGGGCTAACACAACACAAACATTATCTTATGGCTCTGGGGCTCAGAGGTCTGAGGTGGGTCTCAGTGAGCTAAAATTCACATGTTTATAGGGCCTGCACATTTTTCTGGGTTAAGGGAGGATCTGGCTCCTTGCCACTTCCAGCATGTAGAGGCCACACGCATTCTTGAACTTCGACTCCTTTCTCTCACCATCGAAGCTAGATGCCAGATTGAGTCCATTTTGTACCACCCTCTCTCTGCATCTCTCCTGCTTCTTCCCCTCAAGAGAAGCTGGGATTTCATTCATTTCCATCCAGAGAAACCAAAGCCATCTCCCTATGTCAAGATCAACTGACTAATGACCTTAATTCTGTCTGCAGTCCTTTGCCTAGTAACTCAACATAATCACAGGTCTGGGGATCAAGATGTGGACATCATCTCAGAGGCCATGGCTGTGTCTACTGCCAGTTTCACTTCCATCCATTTCTCAACCAAAAGAACATGAGGCTTAGAACCATTATCCTTCTAAACAAGGGTGGTGAGAATGGGGATTTCCGGGGGGCCACATCACTTCCCTCTGCAAGTTTCCCAACGGGCTCTTCTCAGTGTGGGTCTTCATAACACAGACCACCCTCTGGCCCTCCTGAAAATGAGAGAAGGACATCTGTTCTCTGGGTCACTATGTTGATTACACAAGCTACCATTTGCACAGCAATATGGAAGATGAGCTTATAGGTGGGAAGGTACTTGTGTCTTAGTTTCAGAAGTCTGAGTTTAAATCTTGATTGCTTAACACTTAATAATGGTGTGACTGTAGCAGATTATATAGTCTTCATAAATTCCCTCAAAGCCATCATTTCCCCAACGGTAAAGCCGGGGGTGGTAAAAGTAACCCCTCTTAGAAGGTCACGATGGGGGTTCTACAGAGCGGTTGGCATGCAGTAATCACTCCAGACAATTTGGGGTTGTGATCATCACACTAGAGTCCCCAACAAATTGCAGCTACTCTTGATGGACAGAGTCCCTGGTAAATTGTAGCTGTCTTTGCTTATAGTACTGTACTTCAATCCTTTATCTGGCAAATTCTCAAGCCATAGCTTAAGCATTGTGTCTTCAGGAAAACCTTTCCTTTCTTTCCTAGGCAGAGATGATTATTTTTCCCCCATAGCGTTCATATAACACCCAGTATGCATTTCTATTACAGCATTACAATATAATGCATCAGGTGGAGGTGTTTTATACACTAACACCAACACACATGTAGCTCCTCAAAGGCAGGAGCCATGTCTTGTTCTTTCTATACTCAGTACACAGTTCAGGACCTAGGCAGGATAATGTTTAGAAATGTTTATTGGTTGAATAGGCAGAATTTTATATAGCTACTAATAATCTTCTATAGTATTGAATAGCTATCCATTGATTTGTCTAAACATATCACATTACTCTATTCTCAGTGTTTCCCATTTGTGACCTGAGAGTAACATTCATTGATGTCCAAGGACAACCAGGGTCCTAGGAGAGCTATAGCTAGCGAAGGTCTCCCGGTACCAATTCCCACTCCAGGAAGAGTCCTACATCGTGGTCCTCAGACCTCCATCCATCTGTATCAGCTTAGGATCTCTCCTTCCTTGGTTCAGCAACTAGACCCCACCGAAAAACTCCACTCCAAGCAGAACAGGGCTGAAATCATATTTTCACGGGATGTCAAACTTCCTCTCCCACCTTAAATGAAAGGTATTATTTCTGAGAGGAGAAATGTCACACTCCACCACCAAAATTCTGCTTCCTCGGCAGAAAACCCCGGCAGTTTCTCTGCATGGCTGGCAGCTCTCCACCCAAGGCCAATGCTAGGAAATGCACCGGGCTCAACACAAATCAGGAGAGCACAAGCCCTTTGTGATTAAGACAAGAAAAGCACAGTCCACAAGCAGTCGCTGTGCAGAAATGGACTCTGGGAAGGAAATGGGGTCTAGGCACTACCCTGGGACCCACCACAGATCCATACTCCTCTAGAGAAATTCACCCATCACTGTACCAAATTTACTAAATTCTCCCCAGCTCAGCAATGTTGGAGCCCTTCCTTATAATGGATGGTTTCCCTGCCTCTTCATCTTTGGTATGTACAAAAATATATCCTTCCTGACTGCCCAAAGACTGTCCATCCCTTGTCTCTGTCTTCTTGCTAGAGACTGTGACCTCCTTCTGATTTGCTTACACTGCAGCCGCCCCAGGATTAAAAGCTTCGCACAGAGCTGGACAGGATGGGAAAGGAGTCAGTCAGTCATGGCCTTCGAAGAAATGGGGGACTGTCTCTACTTTTTAATGAGTCAGAGTGTGGTGCTGGGGAGAACAGGTCAGGAAGTGACTTTCTGTCCCTTGGGCTTTCCGTTGTGTCAGCTTGGTGCGTGTGGCCTGCGGGCTGATCAGACTGTAAGTGCCCCAGACTCTCTGGGGCACTCAACCTGCTTTCCGAGCTGGCAGCTCTCGGCAAGGGCACCTGGGCCAAATCGGCCCAGCTCAGAAGCACCAGAGTTCTGCTTCTCCTCCCTCCTCACCCATCTCAAAGGCGCCCACCCACTTCCTGACAGAGATGTGAGCCTGCTCTGGGCATAACCCGGATGATTAGCTCGGGTGTCCTGTGTCTTCTAAGTGGCCTGTGGCTGGGCTCAGGTGCCAACATGCTCCAGCCTACTGATTTCTGTGTTACAGACCCAGCCTCTCTCAGCTTAGGCTGCCAGTCACTCTGCCAACACTATTTGGGTGTTGGTTTCTATGTGGCCTGCAAGTCCTCCTGGGAATGCATCCTTACCTCCCTGATGTCCCACACACACACACCAGTCCCCCAATTAACAGGGTGTGCTGTGCTCTCTTGTGACACTGGCTGGGTTTCCTAGGGACCCAACTCCTCTAGAAAACTCACAGTGACCCTGTCCTCCTAGTGAAAGGCTTCCCATTCAGGAATCCCCTGCTCCTCCCTCACCTCTCCTGTTGCATGCCCAGGGGCTATATGCAAACATTTGCTTTGATTGGTAAAATGATCCATATAATTAGGGAAAAGAGTTAAATAAAGGGACTGATTTCAGAGAGCAGGCCCTTAATGACACTAATACCTGACAAAAGGGGTCATTATGATGGGCTAATGGGCCTTGCCTGGCGTTCAGCTCTCTCAGGACACAATCCAACACACTCAATTATCTGCTAATCAGGGCCATTTTGTCAGAGGTTATTGCCCTGAAGTATCAATTATAGGAACATTATTAATACTTGATGGAGACACTACTTACAGGAAAGTGTTAAAACTCCTGGGGCATGCCCCTCCCCACTTACACCTATAGTGTGCAATCTCTTACTACCCTAATTTAGCTACCTGACCTGGGGCTTTCCATGACCTATTGGGTCTACTGGGAAGGAGCCAGGGCTGTGATGATGTTCCCAAATTTGTCACCTGTGACCGAGCTGGCAATCCCAACTCTTAATGCCACCAGCTGGCAACAGTGACTTAGCCCAAAGCCAAGGCATTACTGACTCAAGATGTGGGAGGGGAGTGGAGCCATGGGCTACAGGAAAAAGGTGTGTGTGTGTGTGTGTGTGTGTGTGTGTGTGTGTGCGCGCACGCGCGCTGCACACACAGTCCCTGTGCCACCACTCACTGGCACAAGATCACAAGTAAGTCACCCCACCTCTCTGAGCCTCTATAGAAGCACATGCATGTGCACGAGCATGCCATGTGTTTCTGTCTTTCTTCCAGCTGTCTCTCCCCTTCTCTCCTACCCTTCCCTTCCTTTCCTCTTCTTTCCTCGGTGTGTGTTTGCTCTCATGTTCTCCTCACCCTCAGGTCTCCTCTCCCTATTCTCTCTCTGTTTTTCCCCTTCCTTATCTCCCATTTCGTCCCTTTTTACCAATGTCACTCAACCAAGAAAAAAACAAGCCAATGGACTCGTGATCTCCCACTTCAGAACACAATACATCCAAGACCAGATGCTGCAGCCTAGAACGCACTCTGTGCTGGAGGATTTGTCACCTGTAAGGACACACAGAAACTGGAGGGACACTTCTGAAAAGCAGGGCAGTCTGGGAGACAGATCACGGAAGGAATCTGGAATCAAATCAATCCCGTTTTGCAGTCCCTGTGACACCATTCACTAGCACAAAGTCATATGGAAGTCACTTAACCTCTCTGAGCGTCTATGGAAGCAGGATCGGGCTCAGGGGCAGGCTCTAGAGCCATGGCTGTGCTACTTTCTAGTGGAGACTAGAAGGGCTTATTCAGCCTCCTTGACTCAGTTTTTCCCATGCAGCCTACAACTAGTCTCCCTAAGCTAGAGGCATGACTACTAGCTGCCGTTCCCAGGATGAATACTGACTTTGAGGTAGGCTCTGAGTAACAAGCCCAAATGCTCAGAGACTGCAGAGTCTCTCTGTCCCTCAGACACCTACTAACAGAAGGCCTAACCGGATTTTTGCAGTTGGTAAAGAGTGACAGTGAACTCCTGAGCTGTCCCCTAGCTGGCATCACAGGAAGGTGACAGTTTGGGAGAAGCCACTTGTTGGAGATAGATGGAACCTGCATACTTCCATGGCCCAGTAGTCCTGAACTTTCCCATTTTCACCAGGCATCCTGCCAAAAAAAAAAAAAAAAAAAAAAAAAAAAAAAAAAAAAAAAAAAAAAAAAAAAAAAAAAAAAAAAAAAAAAAAAAAAAAAAAAAAAAAAAAAAAAAAAAAAAAAAAAAAAAAAAAAAAGATTCACCCATGTGGGGAATCTTATTTATAGGGGTCTTATTTATAGGCAGAGTTCAGTCTCGTGAGGAAAGGGTTAAGTAGAAGAGATGGAGGCATTCTCTCTGCCACTCACTGGTCTGTCTCATCCTTGTTGGAAGACACTCTGGTTTAAAAAAAACAGAAATTGAAAACATGGCTCTGGCCATGCATTCATCAACTGATGCTGAGCACACCCTAAGATCTGAGCAACAGGACCACCTACTGAAGAAAGAAAGCCAACACAAGACAGATCAGTTCTGCGGGAGTTTGGTCCATGTGATAATCCTGGTATCTTCCTACCCATAACTTGAGCTTTCTGGGTATATGCACTGCTCAACCAGGGGGAATGAGCCTCGTGGAAGAAACAAGTGTCAGAAGAACCCACCCAAAGGAGACCACCATCTCAGCCCACAGAGTCGGAGAGCAAAGGAATGGATTTCAGCAAAACTATGACACTCCAGCCAAGAATCTTACCCTAAAAGGAGCTTAAAATGAAGAAATAGAAACTACAAAGTCTCCCCCTGGACATCAGAAAACAGCAAACTGGAGGTGTTTATTTGACTTTAGCAGAATTCAGTCCACTGAAGGATGACTGATGTCCTCTGTCCTGTAGTTCACCCAGGACTGCCAAAGAGGAACTGTCACTTACAAGCAGAATGACTTGACATCCTGCCTGGGGCAGCAGGCACAGGCCTTGGTGGTAGGAAGTGGTGGTTGAAGGGCTGATGGCACTTCAAGTCCACCCTGCAACCCTTGGTCATGGCTTATGGATGTGCTGTTTGGCGAACCTGGGTAATTAGTGTTTGTGTTAAGCAGTTACAGGGTTAAGTGCTACCAGGGGTTTGATCTGGGCTGACAGAGCCGGAGCTGCGGAGTGGGGTGGTTGCCTAGCAACAACACCTGTAGCACATTAAGCAGCCAGTCAGCTTTGTCAACTTCTAGCAAAGGTTTTGTGGAGCAGAAGATGGGGGTGTGTGATAGGGCACAGAGATGGAAAACTGGGCAGAGGGTCTCAGGATGGAAGGGGTCATGGGCGGTGAGAGGGTCAAGCAGTTCCTGCGTCCTTCCAGAATGTTTTTTACATCATTTGCATTAAGCAAGGGAAAGGAAGAAATGCTCAGGCAGGTCCCAGGTCGGTTCCTCACCCGAGTAAGTGCTCGCAGTATTATTCTCCCCTCTTCCTAGAACTCCAAAGCACTCACTTCTTCACCCCAGGCCCTCTCGCACTCAGTCACCTCCAGATGTGATCACCGCAGAGGGGGCCTGAGGGAGAAGTGCTCTTGTGTGCCTGCAGATTCAAGGGGGATCAGAATGAAGAGAACAAAAGCAGACACCCGCAGAGAGGAAAACCCTGCTTGCCCCCTTCCTCTAGCACTTTGCCACGTGACCTTCTGGATGTAGCCCCTTGCATACCTGACATGTAGCTAAAAAGAAAGAAAAGAAGAGATTTGGGGAAGGATGGGGGGGGGTCAACAACACCATTGCTAATAAAGGAATTCAGGGTCTAGTAAGCACCTGACTTTTGCCAGCATTCCCAAACTGCCTCAGAGTGGGGTGATGCATCGAAAGAAAAAAAAGAGCTACCTAATTGTTGTTGGAACAATCAGAAGGCTTGTCTCAACTCCACTTCCATTCCTCATAAGCCATGAAGCCTTTGGCCATACCTGCCCTGAGACACACTGCCCTCACCTATACAGTGGGGGATAATTACAGATCTCCCTACTTCCCTGATGAGGGGCAGGAAGTTAAGTAAAAGCCTGTTACAAATGCAGTCAATCCTAGTATGTGGTGACGGTACCCAGGTTACAAAGATGGTACGAATAAATCTGCTCTTTTGGAATCAGTTGAGCTGTTTGTTATTTGGCTCCGCATGCTAGGGAGAGGAGCAGTCACAGGTTGTGTTGCTGGGTAACTCAGTGGGGCAGATAGTACTGAAAAGGGGCCTATTCATTGATTCTAGGCGAGGTTCACCAGTTCAAATCCAGCCCTGGGCCAACAATTACCGTAATCACTGGGTTTGGAATTCAGAGAGACTGATTTTCAGGAGACCTTTTGCTCATCTATGACCCACTGAGTTTACAGCATAAACTTAGGCACGTGGTTACCAGGGAAGCAGAGAGGCTGTGGACCGGTTCACAGGCCGTACATCTGCTGACCTCCCTTGCACAGGTCAACGCTTACTCCTTCTAGACCATCTTTAAAAGCATTCTAGTGACTGAGGGGTGATGCTCTATGCTCTCTGAGCTGGGAAATAAGTGTCAGCCTGCCTGGCCATATCTGACACGGCGCGTCCTACTCAAGCCTCCCTTTCACAGCCGAGAAAGTAAGCGAGTCTCCCTTTTCCACACCACAGCGAAGATAGTTCCTTTTCCCACCCTGAAGTCAAACCACATCTGATTAGCACAGACGGTATATATAGAAGCCAACAGCCTTAAGGCCCTGCCAAGCCAGAAAAGCAACTCCCCAGCCCAGAATGCACCAAGACTTCTATGTGGTTTTGTGGGTTTTCTGCCTATGTGGCTGTGGGGTCTGAGGGTGCACTGCCACACCCAGGGTGACACAGACTGTGTGTGCATGTGTACAGCAGTGTGCCTGCGAGTCACTCACTCCATGGCTTCCCTGCTCTCTGTGTTGTACTGTTATTTTCATGCTCGGGGTTATATTTAACTCAAGTCATAATATTTGGGGGGTTGGAAGCCTGCTGTTTCACCAAGAAAGGCATTTGAATATTCTCAGTTCCAGAGAATTCCAAGGGCTCCGGGAAGAGAGTGAGGCGCTTGCCCCAGATTTGTCTGACACATCGTGGTCACGTGGACTCCATTAGTGGATGACTGAGGCATTGAGCAGGCAGCCTAAAGGAATGTTGTAGAAGTGCTGAAGAGGAGCCCCTGAGTGATGTCAGCAGGAGGTTGATGCCTCTGGGTGTCTCGGGGCACTCACCCCACACATCCCCACAGGGCGGGGAGCTCTAATTGGCAATATCACCTACTTGTCACCACCCTACCTCTTACACATCATGCCAGTCTAAGGGGGACACAGAACCAGAGTCCCATGTGGCATGAGGAGAGGCATAGCTCAGCTTCTCCTGCCTCTGTCACACTGTTACAGCATGCAAATTGAGCCCTATCCTGTCACTAGGAGTAGCCATTTTCCCCTAAAGATGCCCCGGCAAAGTTAGCATTAGGCAAAGGCATGGGTTGTGCAGAAAGAGCAGCAATGAGGACAACATGATTTTAACCCCTACATGGTCATTCTTGACAGCAGGTGGGGCCATGTGTGTGCAGATGCTATAAATTCCCTGTGCATCCTAACGCTGAGTCTTTCCACTATCTGAATAGTCTTCCCAGGCTGAGTTTGGCGTGTACTCCCCTGGGGGTGGGGCAGTGTGGGACAATGCCAGAGTATGCTAAGATGGGGCTGACAGGCAGAGGAAGAATGAGGACAGACAGGGCTGCTACATATTTTCCTTTCTGTTGCCCAGGCTAGCCTGAAACTGGTTCAGGTTCCCGCCTCAGTCTCCAAAAAGGTGACATGGTGAGAGTGTGTCAGCACAGCTGTCTCAGCCAAATCTTTCAGTGTCGGAGGAGAGAAGGGTAGGGCTGTAGCCTGGGATCGTCAACACTACAAGAACCCTTCGCCAGCCGGAAGGAGAGCAAAAACCTGAAGGTTCATCCCAAAGAACAGGGCCTACTGATGACAGGAAGGCTCTGCCAGGAGAGGGGCCTGAGAGCAGGAGAGGAGGGGTAGCCCTGCCCCAAGTCCTCATCGGACATCTCCAGCCGAGCTTAAGCGCTAAAACCATTCTGTGCTTCATATTCATGGGAACTGACATATGGTATAATTTTTTTAAAAATCTTCCAAGTTCCCTAGGCAGCTTGGACGTGAATATTAATACTAACATAATTTCATGATGATTAGAGAACACAATTAGGGGCTATTAATAATGACACAAATAATGACATTTAAGGCCTCATTTTAATTTGAGTAATATTCTGTCTGGTGGTATTTAAACAGCTCTGTCTAGCACAATTAGCGCAGGGCTAGGGTGCATTCACCGTTCGTGGCATCCACCCGTTCCACCTCACCAACTCACCTCCACAATGAGAGACAGTGACACAATTCTGAGAAGCACCCAGAGAATGTCTCCTGCCCTCAATACAGCCTGACCCCCAGAAACAGTTCTGGACAAAAACTTGGGGATAGGTTTTTAAGAGTCCACAGTGGCAGATTGCTCGTGGCTAGAGCCCACTAGATGGTAAACTTCTCCATCTTTCCATCCACACCTTCCCGGAGGCGTGTAATGGATCCTCTTGACGGCCGACTCAACTGAATTGAAGGACACCTAGGAGATTGAAAAACACACTTCCTAGAATGTGCCGTGGAAGTGTGGCCAGAGAGGGTGGACATGTGGGACAACTGAGGGGGGAACACTTGCCCTGAAGTGGACATTGCTATATAGCACACTGGCAGCTCTCGGTACCGAAGCAGGAGAGGCAAGCTCCCCGTCAGAAGCTCACTCCCCATGGCCCCTGCTTTCTGTACACAATGAGGCACTTGTCCTCCTCTGCCACACACTGTTCCCACCATCGTGTTCTTCCTCACCGTGCATGCATGGGCCCAGAAACCACGGAGCTAAGTGACCGCACGGACACCTCTGAAACCATGAGAGGAGATGAGTGATTTTTCCCTATGAGGCGCTTTCCTCGAGAATTTTTACAAAGAGGAAAACAAGTGAAACCATGGTATAGAAGAAAGTGGGTTCTGTATTTTCAGTTCTTTTGGGTTTTTGTTTGTTTGTTTGTTCGAGATAGGGTTTCTCTCTGTAATTAAGTAGCCCTGACTGTCCTGGAACTAGCTCTTGTAGACTAGGCTGGCCTCGAACTCACAGAGATCCACCTGTCTGCCTCCAGAGTACTGGGATTCAAAGCGTGCACCACCACGCTTTATTTCCAATTCTTAGTGAAGTCCGACTGGACATCGAGCCTGACTCCCCAGTGACTTCCAGAAGCCTCTCCTCTCTCCCTCGGTGACTTTATTGTGTGTCTGTCAGAGAACATCCTACAATAATGACACACTAACATTCTCGCCTCCCTCCCTATCAGGTGGAGGGGGATGGAGTCATGTCTTTTTTGCCTTTAAATCCTCAGGTCCCAGGTACATTTTTGGCTCCCAATAAATGCTTGCTGAGTACCCTAATGGGTAAACAACTGTGGGGTTTGCCCTCCACCTCCTGAGCACTGCTAACGGTGGTGTTCCGTGATAGCGTCACAGCTGCAAAACCCTGAGATGGGAAGCCAACGCTGCAACTTCTGGATGTCTGCATCTTAGACGTGACTAAGGTCATTGGGATGCACAAAGGTGATCCGTCTGGAAAATGTAAAAATTCAGTGTTTAAATAGAAGTCTGTGGCTCCTAGGACCTAAAAGAACCCAAGGTTCCGAGCCTATGAATTAACTAGTCGGGTAAGCAAAGCCGAACTCCTTGGTGCAGTTTGCAAATTCTAGAATAAACTTGGGAAGGAATAGTAAGTATGACTGGACTAGATGCTACATTTTCTCCAATTCCAGTATCTAAAGGGCAGAAACCACAAATGTCCTGATAAAGGCAGACTGAATAAAGGAGGGAGCCAGAGGATGAAAGGAAGAGAAGAGAGGAAAGGAAGGCCTGTCTACTGAGCACTGATCATGCACCAGGCACGCGCGTGACTGAACGCCCACTATTCTCTTTGATCTTTGCAATAGTCCTCTGAACTCTGCACTGTTATTATTCCCATTTCACCATTAGTGAAACTCAAACACAAAGAGGTTAAAGTCATTCGCTTGGTCACACAGTGCTATGTGGCTGGGCCTAAGACTGTCACTACACACTGCCCCGTGGGCAGATGACTGAGAAGGATTAGGACCATGTAGCATGTTTGTGCAGCGAGGAGGAGGTTGGCCACCTGCCAAGGAACATCATAGACAAGGCAACTTGTTGATGTCCCCCCACAAGGATCCTGCCGTTGGGCCTGCAGGGGAGAAGTGGAAAGCCACTGGCCAACGGCCAGCACCAGGAGCTCTAGAATGATGAGGGCTGGAGGCTGGCCCCCTGGAACGGGTGGCATTGGACATGCCCAAAGACAGGGTTGGCAGGCAGCCAACTGCAGCCCAGAATGACGGGCTTTGGCAGAGGCCAGCAAGGCTGTGGAGGCCCTGAGCAGGGCCTGAGAGCTTCAGGGGACGTTAAGTGCAACCCTTTCTGGGTAATTGACTCTGTCTTCCCGTAGGACCCCTGCCAAGCCCAGGCAAGCCCCAGCCTGACACGCTACAACCTGTCTGGAGTCTGCAGAGTCTGCCTGGTTGACAGCAGCCTGGTAATTTTCTTCTAAGATTCACCCCTTAGGATGCAAGGCTCCTTTTGTCTGAATCCCTAATGTGTATGTAACTCATGGGACAATCTGAGTCCTCACCCGTCACGGTAGCAGTGTCGGCTGCAGCAATGGAGCCAGCAAACAACGGCAATGAACAGAGGCCAGAGTATACCCCCGTCACACCCACAACACCAAGCACATAGTCTCACATCAGGGCAAGGAGGCCCAAGGGCACTGGGTCCCAGATCCAAAGACTCTCCTGGTAATAAGACCCTTAACAGCCCCAAGACACATGATATTCTTTGATCAAAACATGACTCGGTTTTCTACAACATGCCACTGTCCTTCAAATCTTTACTTCTGCCTACCCATTCCTCCTACCCAGCTCACCTCAAAGCAACAACAGGAAACATTGCCTACTGTGATTGGCACCCACAGTCCTAATTCCCTGATCCTTTGGGGGAGCATCTATAAAGGGCACAGGGGCTTATGAGGGATGCATGGAGATGGGGCTTCCTGGGAAGGAGGAGACAAGAAGCACAGAAAAAAGTCCAGTGCAGGACTATACTAACTGTCTTCTTTGTCCCCTGCGGTGCTTCTCATACCATGAACCTCAACCAAGCTTCTCACCTCCCCATTGTGAGGCATTGCTGTCCTTACCCAGAGTTATCTGAGCCAACACAGGAATCTACCTCCACTGCCAATGAGAAGTAGAGGAATGCAGATTCCAGCTCTGAGTGTTTCTCAGACACCCCGCCCCCAGGTAGCTCACAGTTATTTTTTTTTTCTCTTTGACCAGCATAGCTATTTCCTCCAGGCTAGACACTGGACATGTCTATCACCCCCTTAATGCAAGGCAGCCATGATCATCTGCCAGAGTTCTCAGGAGGTGAGGTCTATTAAAATGTCTTCAACATGCTGGGAATGGTGGCTTATGCCTATAAATCCCAGCACTTGCAAGACTAAGGCAGGAAGATTATCTATTTTGAAGGCAACCCAAAGCCCAGAGTGAATTCTAGGCCAGCTTTGGCTACAGTGTGAGACCCTATCATTGAAGTTTTCCCTCGTGGAAGAAGTGGGGAAACTGGCACCATCCTCCATGATCCCAACCACCACCGTGTGAACAGTTGGCAGGGGTGGGACTTCTTGGTGACGTAGCTGTCACTGGTGCAGCTTTCCATGAACAGTCTGTGCCACAGTGGGGCTCTTCTCTGCTATCGACGGCTGAAAAATTGCATGGAGGACGCTGCCTTTGAGTCCCCCAGGTTCCTGCAAGTGACTCCAATGAACTCACCGACTCACCAAGCTAGACTCAGATGGAGTCATTTCATTGATCTGTTGGTGCTCCTTCTCTGTCTTGCGGAACAGACATTGCATCTTCCCAGGGAAGGCCATGCAACAACCCCTCTTATCTAAACTATTATAATAGACTCCGGACCAAGATCTGGGACTCCTATCTTTTCTGTCTATATATACCATTAGGAATTAAGTTCCTGACATGGAACAACTATACTCAACATTCATAAAGAGCTGACTATGTGCTAGGCCTTTCTCTATGTACTCTACATGTATTAATTATATAAATGGTAATGATGCCAACAGTAAATAGACCTATCATTCCAAGGGAGCAAATGTCTGACTCTTACAAGGATGCAGTCCACCACGGCAAGGAAACAAGGCAGTAGGAGTTTGGCTCACACTGCTATTCGGCTCCCTTTCTCCATCTGTGCAGCCCAGGATCTCGGCCAGGGAATGGTGCCACCCACAACAGGTAGGTCTTCCTATAGCAATTAACATCAAGCAAGACAATCGTCCCCAGGCCTGCCCAGGGTCCCGTCTCCCAGGTGAGTATAGCTTCAGTCAAGTTGACAATTAACACTATCAATGTCACATAGCTGGGAAATGACAGAGTCAAAACCCCAAATTATCATTCTCACTCTCAAGACTCACAATGCTATTATACTTGCTCTCCTCCCAACACTCCGAGTGTCTTTTCAACTCCATTCCGCCGTAACTCCAAACTCCTTAGTATGCCACACCTTCAAATGCCTGTCCTGAACCATCCTCTTCTCCAGCATCCTCTCCTTCACCCTATAGCCCACCCCAAGGTGGGTGTCACATTTCCACTCTCAAATGCCACCAGTACCTTTGTTCTCTGTGTTCCTTTCCCTGGTAGCATCAAAAGCCCATCTTTGTCCTTTGGAACCTCCCCAGAAAAGCACCACAGGTAAAATCTGGGACACACAAGGTCACTATGTTCTCTCTTCCTCCAGGTTCCTGTAAGTGACCTCAAGTGGCTGTGTCACTTGAGAAGGCAAACTCACCTCTCTAAGCATCACTGTCACCACCTGCGAATGACAGGACTTATTGCAAGAGCCGTTAGGTTTAGAAGGTTATTGGGGGAGCACTTCGCTCCCAGTGAACTCTGAGTTGACTCTGACGTCCTTACCCCCAACTCCTCCTACACAGCACGGATTATTGTCTCCCCAGCAGTCTGGCTGTTGTGGTCCTCCCCCAGAAACCATATGTTACTCAAGTGTCTACTGAGTATGTCCTGATCCTGTCCACTTCCCTAAACACCTTACTGTGTGCTGAACATTGCACTGGTGCTCAAAAAGTGCATTTTGTGTGACTCCATTGAGGACCCTGATGAGCATCATGTTAAAGAGGTAAACCCAGGGATTTCTGAGGGCCCTTTGACCCGAGAGTCTAGAGTGTGTACCATCAGATCCCCAGAAGTCAGCTGTGCAAGACGGAACTCTGCCTGCCTTGCGCTTTTTGTTACCGACAATCCCAGCTTGAGGTCATACTGACTCTTCAAATCCACTCCTAGCCCCTTAAATTTTCTTCCTCCCAATTATTTTCCAGGAGTCTGGCATTTCTAGTCCACACCAGGAAGCTGGAGTTCTCTGGCCGCCCCAAACCCCGGCTGCCACTGGTGGAGAAGTCAAACTGGCAAATAGAAATGTCAGTCAATCATTTCCCGGCGCTTTCCTCTCGTTGCCCTTCCCCACCGCATATAATGAGAAATTTCTTTTTGCCCAAATATTGTTTGAATTTCAAATACACAATTTCCCTGGGGGTGACCAGATGAAAAGAGGAATCTGGTTTGCAATGTAAGACCTCTACGTGAAAGTGGCATTGAGCGAACACCGAAACTAAATTTTTATTGAGCTCCTTGAAATGACGGGTACATCAAGGAAGCCAAGCTCCTTCCCCACTGTGGGATGCTTAAATTATTTTAAGTGAGCACCAACGAAGCACCCCTCAAGGGGTGAGAAAAGAAGAGGAGAATTTGAAATGCAGCGGGCAAAATGATAAATCGGCTTCTGGCATTGAACTTTTTCCTAGATTCTGCCCCGACGCTAGTCTTCCTATGCAGGCTGTCTGTCTTCAGCTGGGGTGATTAATGAGAAGGGGTTCCTAGAAATCCCCCAGGACAATGGCTTTCCATTCCACTCAAACCACAGAGGGTATTTTAACAAAAATACAGTATCACCTATGTCCACCCTGGACAAGGTAGCTTGTGTGTGTAAGGCTCAGGCTTCAGAGTTGTATTTAAAAGCTTTCCGCTTTCAGCTAATTCATGTGCATCCATTGTCAGGTCTGTCCATAGATTCGGAGTGTGTCATGCTCTCCTCTGGCCTGGAAGGTAATTTACCGTATTCCCAAGAATGAGTGTGCTTTGCTGATGTGCAGACATAACTTCCGGGTAGGAACTTGGGTAGCGTAGCAATGTTCTCCCTAGTCGTGGATGACCCTGAACTCCTGATCCTTCTGCCTCCATCTCCCGGGTGCTGAAAATCAAACCATGGCCTCCTGTATGCCAGCGAGCACTTTACCAACTGAGCTACATCACAAGTTCAGGCACTCCTTTAAAATACCTGCCACCTAAAATGAGGTTTAAGAGGAGGGCTTCCCTCTGGGTGAGAAGAGTTCACTCCCAAGATGGGGGCATGAAAGGTTCGTCGTTAAAGTCAAATGAAAACCAGGTCTTCAGGGCCTAGGAAGTTCCTTCTGGAACTGTATTGCCAGGTGGTAAGATTCATCAGCAGGAAAATGGGCAGGAGGGGCTACAGATTCTGAGGGAAGCTAAGACACCCACTAAAAATCAGGGGGAGGCAGTCGCTGGGGAAGAAGTGGGTACTTGACGCAATTTGTTCTGTCAGTAGTCCTGCCTGTTCCTTGGCGGATAGCTGTGCCCTGACTGGCTCCTGAATCCAGACAAGAAGAGACAAGTCCGCGGAAAGCAGCAACCGCCCACAGTAACTCATCCTGGGGAGCCCTGTCTTCACGTGATCTTCACGTGATCTTCACGGTGATCAACACACCTGACAGCTACCTTGCAAGGATGTGCTAGGAAGGCTGGAGAGACGCGGCTGGGAAGACTGATGAAGAGGAGGGCCTAAAGACTAGCCAGCTCGCTTAAGAACCTGTGGCACTGTCAAGGGGTTATGCCTGTGCAGGTATCTAACTGGACTGAAAGGCAAAAGAGGTGGGACAGGGAGCGAAAATGGTCCATTCCCTGCCTCCAGGCACTGGCGGCCATTGTGTTTGGAGTATCCTGGGCCCATTAATTGACATTCCTCCTCCTGCCCCCCAGTAGCCTGGTTGCAGCCAAGTTTGGGTTAAAACAGCCAACAGACAGGCCTGCTTGTAGCACTGCCCTTGCCAAAAGGCAAGAGGGCCAGCCTTGGGCTTCCCAGCCTCGAGTCAGCTGTCTAAGTGCTCAGTCCTGCTTATGAAAGGGTCCCCTCTTTCTCTCTTTTCAGCCCTGCACTCTAATTTATCCTTCCCTTTGATAACCAACTCCAAACACATTCCGCAGAGGCCGGGCCATCAGTGCACAAAGGCCTGTGCTCTAGCCGCTGAATGCAGCTCTTCACTCTTGGGGGGAGTTCTATAGAAGGCAGAATCCACCAAACAAGCTATTACACTTAAATCAGACAATGCCCGAGGTGGCGGTGAGGAGACCAGCGTTAATGACTCAGCTAGCAGTGGGCTTCTCTGTTTAGAAGCTCTACCTCAGCATGAGAGAGCAACCCCCTGCCCTTCCCAGCCTCGGCCAGATCCCTCCCCTCCTACCTAGAAAGGCAGACTATTGGCTCTCAGAATCCTGAGCGTGGATCCCCAGACCCACTTCACTGACTCCTCATTCCCTTCTTGTCTCGAGAAAAAAGAACAGAGGCATTAAGTCCTGTAGGCTCCCTGTTCTCCTCCTCATTCTGAAGACAAGGAAACCATAGCAACTATTAGTCAGAGTCAGCTGGTGACAGCCAAGACTAGAACCCTGCTCTCTCAACTCGCTCCATCCCGTTCCATTCACGGGAAAAGGAACACCAATGAGATGATTTGCATAACGTACTCTAGATAATCCCTGGCACATAGATGCCTCCCAATAAATGCCAGGTGTTGTTGCTTATTATAGTAGCCTTGGCATTGTTTTCATACCGTCCATTCATGTGTCCACGGAGTGTCTGCTGTGAGGCAGGCAGTCTGCAGGTGCCTGGCCTTAGTCAGGGGGTATGAATATGAACATGGCATAATTCTGTCCCCTGAAGCCTATGTGGTATATGGGACCATGATTAGGCAATAGATAGCAGATGGGGAGGAAAGGGTTTACTGGGGACCATGAGTGGGATATCTGTTCCTGACCGCAGGAGGCCATGAAGAGAAACTGGTACCTGAGGATGAGCCAAAGTTAACAAGGGGAAGAAGAGTGGCCATAAGGAGAAAGGAAGGGCTTAGGGAATGCTCAAAACCACAAATGTGAGTAAGACAAGATGCATCTAGAGAAAAAAAAATAATGTTATGATGCTGGATAAGACGGGGTGGCGTCGGGAAGGTTACCAAGATGGATTAGGACAGGTATACTCATCTCATTAGTGACCCTCAGGCCGTGCAAAGGAAACTATGCTTGATCCTGAGGAGTAGATAATGCATGGACCGGTTGACTATCACAGGACCTCTGGTGGGAATGGGATCAGAAGGAGCTGCAGCAATGGCAGGGTCAGGCATTTGTTCCATTCTGTCACATTCTTAGGCTCTCATCTTGAGTCACCAAATAAGACCTGCATTAACAGAACTCATGAAGGAAAAAAATGAGATGAAAGGAAGGGGGTTCTACGGCCAATCGGGGCAGAGGAAATGAACAATGGTTTCTCCTGACCACTTGAGTCATTACCCAAAAAGCTTGCAGGGCCATGTAGTAAGATGAAGGTCTTAACCACCGACCAGATATGTGACCCTGGGCAACCTCCATTTTCCCATCTGTGCAACAAGAACATTTACTAAGTAACGGGCAAGCTGCCTTGCAGTGTTCCCGTTCATGCTTCCATTACTTGAAATGCATATCCTCCATCCACAATGTTCTGCTTTGCTTTAATGTTTATTAAAGCAGGATGGATTGTTCTCTTCTGGCTGAGCAAACACAACTCACCAGAACCAGGTATCCAGCACAATGAACAAAGATGCCTCTCTTCAGGGGTTCTAGTCAGTCAACCCAAGAAAGAGCTGGTTCTGGTACCAGCAGAGTTAACTGAGTTAACAGGCAGCATATGAATGACGCTGATCTTCAGGAACTTCAGGAACCCCTTCTACATCTCGGGATTGCAGAATTAAACTCACTGGAGAACCACAGCATGTTGTCTTTATCCAACAGCTCTTGGGGCTGGTTGAGGGACAAGAGGAAGTTCCAAGAGTTGTGGGCAGGTGAGTAAATAAATAAATAAAATAAAACAAGCTGGGGTGAGAGAAAAGCAAACCTTAAGTCTGAACTGGTTTTGGCTGGAAAATGCTCTCCCAGCCATGGTTTTAGGAAACAGGCCACACAGCATCCAGAGGCGCACAGCTGCATGGAACAATTCAAAAATTGCCTTGTTGGATCACAACGTGCCAATTTTTCAAATCTAGAGCCATTTTCACTATTACAGTATGTGCAGCCTAAGCCTGGAGAATTTTCTTCTGGGAGGGAAAATTGATGCTGGGGTTACCATTAACCCCGATTATCACAGAACTCCCCATTCCAAAGCTGTTCTTGGGAATCAAAGGGCCTAGAAGAAGCTTTAGAGGCCCATGGTGAGGTTGGTGCCCAACATCACAGGTGCTAACGGCCCAAGTCCATTAGCCCCAAGTCTCAGAAGGGTAGGAGAGAGTGAGATGGAGGGGTCAAAGAGAAGCAAGATTAACAGGATCCGGGCACGTGTTTCACCAAGAATTCCTAGGCTCTGCATGTTGGACTGCACACTGGACATCAGGAGCCAAAGCTAACCTCTGCAAAAACCTCTCTGTTTTGACTTGATATTCTCAGTCACATTGCTCCGTCCAACAGGGACCACAGTTTGACAAAGGAGAGCTCTACAGGACCTGGCCTAGAGGCCACCTATCCCATCTCCAACCCTGAATCTAATTGATCAGGGCCTATGTCTCTCTCTCCCATCTCGAAGGGACAGCAGTCAGCTCTGTCTACCCAGAGAATTTCATAAAGTAAGTCCAACCACTTATGAACCCAGTGAAGAGTCAGGATAACAGTAGGTGCTGTGACCTCCATACTGCTAAGCCCCCAGCCCAGCCAGAGGGCAGCAATGGCACCAACTTCTGCAAAACAAGGAAAGGACAGAAACTGTAAGGTTAAAGTGGGGGAACGAGTGACCACAGAGAGTCACTGTGGTAGCTTCAGTCTGATGCCCCTCAAATTACCAGACTTGAATACTTGGTCCCCAGTTGGTGGCACTGTTTAGTGAGGCTTAGAAGGTGTGGCCTTGTTGGACGAGAGTGTCACTCAGGGTGAGCTTTGAGTATTTAAAGCTTCCTGTTGTTTCCAATTCCCTCTGTGCTTCCTGCCTGTGATTCAGAACGTCAGCTTACAGTTTCCACTCCCACTGCCTTGTGTGTGCTCTAGTATCGTGGACTCTAACCTTCCAGAAGCGTAAGTCCAAAGAAACTCCCTTTTCCCATAAGTTGCCATGCCATGGTGGGCTAGCACAGCAGTACGAAACTAATACAGCCACCCATCAGCTGGTCTCATGAGCCAGACTTCTCCGTTTTCTGACGACATCAGCAGGAGGCCCTGGTCCTGAATCTAGACAACCCAAGGCTGACTTCCGGCTCCACTACTTGGACCCTGGGCTTGGAACTGTCCTGTCCATGAGCTTCAGTTTCTTTTCCTATTGCCTGGAAGCAAAACAAAAACAATAGCAGCAACCAAATACAAAAACAAAAGTTCCGCATCCTACACAGTTGTTTGTCCACGTCAAATGAGGGGATTAGGGAGGTGATTTACAGTGCTCAACACATTACACACAACTGTATATGCCAACCAAAGGGTCCAACCAGCTGTGCCCTGATATACAAAGATATTAAATAAAAGAACTGATGAAAGGAATTTGATAGTAACCACATATGTTAAAGACACACACACACTCTCTCTCTCTCTTTCTCTCTAAAATGTCTATTGTTCGCAGAAAGATCCAGCCTCCTTCTGTTTGACCTTAGAGTTTCCTTCAGTTTCAGTATATTGGCCAGCTCTGCATGTGGTTTAGTTTATAACAGTATCCTATAGCCCTGGCGGGCCTTGAACTACAGCTTCTCCCTGCCTCCACCTCCAAAGTGCTGGGGTTATAAGCCTGAGCCACCCTCAGTATCAGCCTGCACTTTCTGTGGTTGTTGCTGTTTGGGTTTTTTTGAGACAGGGTTTCTCTGCGTAGTCCCTGCTGTCTTGGAGCTCACTCTGGAGACCAGGCTGGCCTTGAACTCAGAGATCTGCCTGCCTCTGCCTCCTGAGTGCTGGGATTCCTGTGTGACACTACGACCCGGCTATATAGCTAGCACTTTTTAAAAAGTTCCGCTCTCCCAACCTCCATGTCACCATCTGGGGCAAGGACTACATCCTCTAGTATAGTTGGCTTCCAGAGGCCACCCAGAGGAAAGCCACTGCATTACTGAAGCACTGGGGTGGGCACATACTCAGGAAAGCGGCTGTCTTGGGCCTAGTTCTGTGCTGGGTAAAAGTGAATCAATCAGATCTTTGTGAGTCCTGCCTTACAGGGGCTGCCATGAGAGTGGGGGCAAAAGGTGCCCTACTGGCAAAGGACAGTCCTACTGGGAGGCAGTCGGACAGATGGGGTCACTCGGAGGAGGCCCAAGAGGGACCCCCCCGTGGAGTCGGAACAGTAGGTGCTCCAGTGCCCACACTCACTGCAGAAGTTGACCTCTCAGTCACGGAGTGTTTAGTGCCAGAGGGGAGGGGAGGAGAACGCCGGGCTAAGTGCTGACGGGACGTCCCTGTCAACACAATGTTCCGCCTGGCCGGGCCTTCATATATAAAGATATTTAATGAATTAGTTAATTAATGAGAGGAGTTTGATTGATAGATCATATGGTGCTCACAGCAGGGTGAGTCTGACCCTGCTATCGCCGCCTAGGCTGTAATCCGTCCCCCTCATTGGTCGGGAGAGTGCGGTGGCTCCGGCAATTTGCATGCATTTAATGTAGCTCTTTAATAGGATGTAATGTTAGCGAAAGCCAAAAGCGCAGCAGCTGTAACTTAAAAGACAGCCCCATTACTGCAAGCCTTATAATTAGGGTAAGAGGGAGACTCGGGCTGCCATATGTTAAACTCTTTTGAGGTTAATAGCTCTGTAAGATTTTTGCAATTTAAAAAAATTACACTTGAAGGATGATGACAAGGCTCATCAATGAGGCGACGTTGCACCGGAGGGAAGGGACAGGAAGATCCTATGGCCCCCAAGGCCCCTGTTTCCTGGGCAGGGCAAGGTGGCCCCTTTTCCATACACAAATCACCTAGGCTTCCCTCCTTCTACCTTCTCTGAGCTTTCTGCACAAAGCAGCCCTCTGGCTTCTGGGAGTCGGATCTCTCTCTCCACCTGGCTTCCAGCGCACCCTGCTTCCACCGGTCCTCTGCACTCCGCCCGCGGGGGGTAGGGGAGTGGGCGTGTAAGGCGCTTGCGCGCACCAGGACAGGAGAAGCGCAGCGCGCGCGCGCGTGTGCTTACCTCGCAAACTCCCTGGCAACTCCAGAGCAATTACGGGTCCCCGCAGGTTACCTGGCGTTGATTGCACAGCCGGGGCCGAATCAGGGAACACGCAGCAGGCATTGCCCGGGGGTGGGGGTGGGGGACAGGGAATTTGCTTGGTAATTACCTGGCATAAGGCCTTGAGGGTGTTTTGTCCCCTCGGTGCCACAACCCTCAAGACGAGAGGAGTCGGATGTGGGGCTGGATCCAGGACCAGGGGAAGTGAGCAATGCAGTTAGGTCCCCATACGTGGCTCCCTGCTCCCCAGTTCTCCTACTGGGTCCCCCCAAAGAAGTCAGATATCGTACCCTCCTAAGCCTCTGGTGCCTCCCCCAACACTCCCTCTCCAGCCACGCAGGGGAAAGGAGGTGGGGCAGCCTGGGGAGCGGATTTCTATTTCTCGAGGCTGGAGCAGCCTGCTCCCGCACATTCCCCTCCCACTGCCAGTGCTACACCGAGGAGCCTGGCAAAGCTGTCCACTTGGCAAATCCTCTCCCCCAGGAGTTCTGTCTCCAGCATCCTTCCCTTCCCTCCTCGCCACCGCGTGTGGGTGTCCGACCCAAATTTCTTGTGACTCTCCAGACAAAACAAAAACATGGGGGAAAACAAATCCCTCTTATTTTTTTTAAAGGGGGCTCTTGTGTTGGAAAATTACAGAAGGGATAAAACTACTGCTAATTGCACAATTATCTGATTATCTCTGGTACCAAAAATAAATGAGATCTTTTCCCCCTCCCAACCACTTTTAGAAATCTCAGGGCGGCTCTTAGAGAAGAGACAGGTCTTTCTTGTCAAAACCTGGAGGGACCAGAGATGAGAAACGGAGCTGAGAAGCAGAGGCCAAGTATACAAAGCAGATCCCCAGAGAAGTAAAGGTTTAGGGCAGGATGAGATAGACAAGGGCAGCAAGAGTGAGGTGGCAGATGAGAGTTCTTGGGGATTCTGTAACCCAGAGCTAAAAGTGTTTAAGTGATCCATTAATTCAGGCATTAGGCTGGGTTTACATGGAAGATCTTTAGAGGCAGGACAGATAAGCACAGGCTGGCGATAAGAAGGCTGTTGAGTGCCTAGACAAAAATCTCCATCCTTTCTAAACTCTTACCTTGTCGGGAGGGGTTGCTTCTGTTGCCAAGGTTTAAAAAATAAGTTCGAAAAAAAATTGTTCGCTTTGGACATTTTGATTTGAAGTACTACTAACCGATAGCATCAGAAATCCGGCCCAACAGCGTCACTAAGTTTTGTTAATGCCTCAGGATTCAAAACAGTTCCCACCTGTTTCCTCTCTTCATTTTCTTTCCTATCCTGTTCCTTCTCTAGCTCTTCCAATGACTTCAACCAAGATCCAGAAAATGAAATATTAAAGTCTCAGGATTCCTCCCAGGAGCACCTACTGCCCCAGGCTAGCATGGCGATGATATAAGAGTTTCTAGGGGAGAGGAGCCAGGGCCAGAGACACAAAAATGGCAGGGCTGACACTGTGTCTCGTGTTTTTCTTTATCTGCAGGATTTGGGTAGGCTCACTAACACAGCCAGGCTTTCTTTCCGCTTGGATGTAGCCCAGTCATCCAGAGCTATTTTCCCACGGGAAGGCACTTCCCTTGGTGCCCCACACTGAAATGTCACTCCGAGGTCAGCAATAACACCTCAATTCATTAATGGAAAAGCCATCAGAAGGCCTTGGAAGCAGAGGCCACAGCACTTCCTGTTCTGGCTCATCAACCAATCAGGACTGGGAAAGACTGTGGCTAGGAGAGGCAGAGATTTGGAAGTTCTGTGAACACTGAGAGTGCCCTGCAAGACTGAAGACCCCAGCAGCCTCCCAGACACTCCTTGGCAGTCTGAGCCACTGCTCCACAGCCACCCTGTCCCCATCATGTGCCCTCCTGCAGAGCGGCAATGGCTGCTTCAGAATTACCATCCACAGATCAATATCTGGGCGATTACTGGCCTTGTGCAGACAGCAGAGCTCATTCTTGAGGCATGTGGAGACGCATGCAAGGACATAAGCTCCCTTCATTATAACAGCTAGGCCCTAGGTGGGAGCGACTCAGGGCCGGAGACTCCCAGGAGTGGGAGTCAAAGGCATTTGTGAGCCACGCGGCCCAAGAGTCATACTCCAAAGAGGAGAGGCTTGGCTGGGCCTCTTTACCCCTCTAACCAGCTCCCATCCTCCTCCCTCCCATACTGGAGGAAGCCCACTGGAGGCAAGTTTGGGAAAAGTAAACAAACTGACTTTTTCCCACCGGATTCTCCTTAATGGGAAGTCCCTTGGGCAGAGGAGGTCAACGCCCAGTCAAGCAGGATGTGTGGGACCAGAGTACAGCTTAGGACTATCTCTTGACAGGAGCTTCCTTAATGTGGCCCTAGGCTGGAAGGAAGCTCCTTAAGACTCAAGCCCTCACTTATCCCACGTGTTGGAGACCCAAAGACAAACCGGTGCAGTCTTTGAGGAGCCGTCGCCTTGTAGAAATGACATGTAAGTGCCCACTAGATTTGCAGACTATTAGACATCTTTAAGTTCAGCTCTCCAGGACCAGAGAGTGATGAGACTTGAGCGAGATTGCCCAGCATGCTAGCGGCAGAAGAATCGGGTCATTATATAGCCAGCTGTCGTGCCTCTCAGTCCATTAGGGCTACTGCTCCAGAGAGACAAGAGTCCGCCATAGCACGACCAGGCAGGGAAAGCATGGCAACAGAAGCAGGAAGTTGGCTGGTCTTGTTTTCCAGCCCCTTGCCCTGCTCTTCACCTTGCACAACACGTGGCCACATGGGGTTGAGTATGCAGCTTAGTTGTTCATCATGGCTTTGTGTGTGTTTGTGATCACTATTGTACTTTCTAGAAAGTGAGTACATTGTGTGACATTTTGTATGTCCTCCTCAGTACCTCGAACAACTGTAGCACCCAGCGGATGCTCAAAAAATATTAGAGAGGTGTCCTAGTTGTTTTTTTTTTTTTTTTATTGCTGTGGTGAAAAATCATGGCCAAGGCAAACTCATAAAAGAAAACACTAAGGTCAAGCACTTGCCTTTAATTCCAGCACTCAGGAGGCAGAAGCAGGCAGATCATTCTAGGACAGTCACAACTACCTAAAAGATCCTATCAAAAAAAGAAAAGATAAGATAACATTTAATTCGGGGGCCCCACTCATGGTGGGGAGCATGGCAGTAAACAGGCAGACATGGCTCTGGAGCCGTAACAGAGAGTTTACCCCTGTTCCACAAGTATCAGAGAGGGAGAGCACGTGCTAACTGAGAGTGCTGTGGACTTTTGAAACCTCAAAGCCCTCCCCCAGTGGTATACTTCTTCTAACAAGGCCACACCTCTTAATTCTTTCTAGACAGTTCCACCAACTGGGGACCAAGCATTCAAATATACTAACTTGTGGGGGCCATTCTCATTCAAGCCATCACAAGAGGTAAAGGCATGAATTAAGTAATGAATTAAGCATATTAAAACAAAACAGCTCAGAGAGGCCATGAGTATAAGCTGACTCAGAACCATCAGTTTGCAATATGGAAAATAGAGGCGAGAGCACACAAGACTGGGTTTGTGGAAATGGCATTCAAGCTAGGGTTTTCTTCCCTTCTCTCTGTGCTTCTCCATAACACTTTTATATTATGCAGTTGTTCACTTGTTTATTCAGAAAACATATATTAAGCACTCATTACTAGTCACCATATAAAAACACATTTAAAATTACTATCATGACTTAGATTATGAAAAGTATCATGATCTAGAGAATAGCTTGATTTTTGGTTTTGTTTTCATTTGTTTTGTTTTGCTGTCTGGTGAGATAAGCTTCTGCTTTGTAGCTCAGGCTGGCCTGGAACTCAAGAGAATCCATCCTCAGCCTCCGAAATGCTGGGATGAAAGCCAAATGCTAGCAGGTTCAGCTGCCATTATGGGTCACTATGATAATATTGAGTACTGTGCTTTTGACATGTCACAAAGCACGTTACACCCTTGTCTCTTCTCAGCAGCTAAGCATAGTCCTTCCTTGACACCCATTTTACAGACTTGAGGTCAGAGCTGATGTTAGGTGAAGCACCTGCCTTAGCTACAACACTGGAGAATCAAGATGGCCTGATGCATTCCTTTGACCTTGACTATTGTGCTAAGTTTCTTTATCTCAAGTTTTTTCACTTCTAGTGTTTCATTCCCACCTCTGGGACCAAACCAAAAGGCCAACTAAGGTGGCAGAGGAGACAGTCAAGGTCACCCAGCGCCAAGCTCTTCTGAGGCTACATGCTCCTGCTGTTCCCTAGACCCCCTTGAGCTCCAGTTCCTCTTCCCATTGGCTCAGCTAATCCAAGCCCCACACTCCGAGCACTTTGCACACGTCTGGTGTGATTCACTGCACCAAGATGGGTCCCTAGGAAAGAGGGCTCATAAAACCTTACGGCAGTTTTATAATGTATTTTTAGCTTTTACAGGCATGTCGAGCAGCTGAGGCTGCAAACAGCCAAGTGTCTTGGGTGGATGGGTGCCTCCCAGGCTCAAACTCGGTGGGAACAACTGTGGTAGGGATGTGATCACATAGCTGCCTTCATGGGGAACTCAAAACAGGAAGTGACGGTTTCTTCAGCTCTTCAGGGTTTGAAAAGTCCCCTTGCCCTTTCCTGATTAACAGGTGAGTTGATAAATTCTCAGCCGTCTCCATAGACACTGAGGACCAGGCCAGCACTCAGATTGTATGCTCCTTCCTTAAATGAAAATGAGGATATGACTGCTCCTGGATATGGTTAAAGAGAAAGTTTTTATTGTAGCTGGGAGAGTCCAGACTGAACAGGAACATGAGAGGAGGGAGAGGCTAGAGCAAAAGAGGAATAGAGAGAGAGAAGAAGTGAACCAAGAGAGGAGCCAAGGACCAAGTGGTCAAGTGGCCAAGAGGCCAAGAGCACATGCGCATCTAGGGATCAGAAGCTGGAGGCAGAGAATGAAGATCAGTCCCTGCGCTGGAGAGGTTTAGGGTGACAGGCAGGGTGAGGGATGCTGGGAAGAGACATGGGGACTAAGTCTTGTCCCAGGTTTCTTCGGGACCTGACATCCCTGAATCCATGTTTAGGCCTCTGCTCCCAGCAGCCACTTGCCTGAAGCAGCCCTTAGTGCCCTCGGGTGCATCTGTCATGGAGAAAGCAGGCCACAGGTGCGAGAAAGTCACATGGGGACTTTGCTGGCAGCCTTTGTGGGATTTCAGTTCAGGCTCCACCTATCACCAGCACATCCCGGGACAACCTAGGAGTAAATCCCTGCTATAAAATGCCCAGGACTAAGGGAAGAGATTGTGTGTGTGTGTGTGTGTGTGTGTGTGTGTGTGTGTGTGTGTGTGTGTGTGTGTGTGTGTGTCCCCTAGCTCAGCTCCTTCCCTTTCCCACCCCTCCCACCCTCCAGCTCCCCCTCAGCAAACCACCCCTCCATCACTTCCCACCCACAGCCCATGTCAGCACTCACCATGCTAGCCTCCTGGCTGTTATAACAGACACTCCCTTCCTTATTGGGATCCCTCCTGCATGCATTCCTAACCTAAAATAAGCAAAGTGGGTCTCGGCATCTTTATCCTACTGATGTAGAAACGGAATAAGAGAGCTCGAAGAGTTTGAACAGTTTGGGGGAGGTGAACTAGCTAATCACTGACAAAACAGAATCAGGCTCAAGCGTCATGATTCAACAATAGGTCTTCCCTTCTTTTAGGAGCAGGCTGCTTCTTGCCCTTCAGTTTGACAGTGTTTCAGGTTTCCCATTTTCTCTCTTCCTGAATCTCTTAGCGAGTGTGGCCCTAACTGACCAGAACTCATGACTTTTCTAGCATGTGAGTGGGTGGCTCTCCTTAGTCAGTGTCTCACCATGGGCACTCCTTCCCTTGAGAATACTGTCAGCATCTATCAGATCTCACTTGGGCCCAAGCTAACACCAGGTTAGTTCTCCAAAAGCCAGAAGCCCTCCTCTTTGCCTCACTGGTTTCAGGAGATACCCTGACTAGTTTTATGTCAACTTGACACAAGCTAGAGTCATCTGAAAGGAAAGAAATTCAACTGAGAAAATGCCTCTATAAGATCCAGTTGTAGGGCATTTTCTTAATTAGTTATTGATGGGGAAGGGCCCAGCTCATTTTGGGTAGTGCTGTCCCTGGGCTGGTGGTCCTGGGGTCTACAAGAAAGCAGACTGAGCAAGCCATGTGAGCAAGAGAGTGTGCGCAGCACTCCTCCAGGGCCTCTGCATCAGCTCCTGCCTCCAGATTCCTGCCCGTTCCTCCATGTTCCTGTTTGAGTTCCTGTCCTGACTTCCTTCAATAATGATCAGTGATATGGAAGTGTACGTCAAATAAACCCTTTCCTCCCCAACTTCCTTTTTGGTCATGGCATTTCATCACAGCAATAGAAACCCTGAGAATCATTTTTCTGGAATCTCAACTGCTGAGATAGCATGCTAGCCCATGGAGGAACGTACCCAGTGTACCTGACACTCCTCTTTCCCTGGATATTTCCCCAGCAAGACTTCCTCAGGTATGGTTCCTCATCGCACCAACTCCCTTGGTATAGGGACTCTGTTCTAATCTGGATCTTCTGACTTGGATCCTCCTTTCCCAATGTGGTTTGAGACTGTCAGTCCCCAATCATTACCATCTCCAGAGTACAACCCATCCTTTATCCACATAAGCGCTTCTCTGCCTGGAAGGGCATTCCTGGGACTGTTGAGTTAATCAAATATCTGTCAAGGGACAATTCAGCAGTTGCCACCTCTGCAAAGCCTTTCCCTATACACATCCATCTCTTCCACCAGAGGAATACAACACTTCTCTATACAGCCCGCTCTGACCCTAATTTACAGATTAGCTGAGGGTTAGAGATGGGCTGGGGAGATAGCTCAAAGGGTAACATGCTTGCCATGCATGCATGATGACCCAAGCTCAGATACCCAGCATCTTTGAAAAAGCGGGCGGTGGGGGCTGAGGACATCAATAATTCAAGTGCTAGAGAAGTGGAGACAGGCAGATACCTGGAGCTCTCTAGCCATTCAATTTAGCCAATCAGTGCGCTCTAGCTTCAGTGAGAGACCTTTTCTCAAAAAAAAAAGTAAGAGAAGCAACTAAAGAAAATGTCCGATGTTGATCTCTGGCCTCCACATACCTACTTGTCCGTTTACTCTCTTTCTCTCTCTCTCTCTCTCCCTCCCTCCCACCCTCCCTCATACACAGGCATGAACACATACATACATACAAACACTAAGCACGAGGGCTGATGAGCAAATGGCCATGTGCACATGAAAAGACAGAAAGTTGCTCAACCACCAATCTTAGTGGTTGGCTAGGACACGGTGAGGGTATGCTGTTGTGGTCTGAATGCGCAATGTTCTCCATAAGCTTACAGATTTGAACACTGGTCCCAACTGATGTGGCCATTTTGGAAGGTTGTGGACTCCTTAGGAAGTGGAGCCTTGATTGTGGATGGTGGGCCCAGGAGGGTGAGGTCTTGAGATTTTATTGTCTGGCCCCACTTCCTGTCTTCTCTCTGCTTCTTGACTGCAGATGCAATGCGGTCAAGGGCCTCACACTCCCACCACCTTGTCTTTCCTGCTGTCAGGGACCATATCCTGGGTAAGTCAGCTGAACCCTTCCTCCCTTAAGTTGCTTCTTGTCCCATCATTGATCATAGCAACAAGAACAGTAGCTAATACAATACAAAGGATCACTTAAAAAGTCTTACAAAACAAAATGCCAGCAGCTGGGATGGACCCAGAGGACATTATGCTGAGGGGGATAAGCTGAACGCAGAAGAATAAACTGTGTGAAATTTTACATTTATAAGGTACCTAAAGTAGGCAAATTCACAGAGACAGAGTAGAAACGTAGTCTCCAGAACTGGAGGCAAAAGTGGAAAGGCTGTGCCTAATGAGAACACAGCTTCTGTTTGAAGAGATCAAAATTCTGGAGATGACCAGCAGTGACGCCATCCAACAGCATACATGTCCTAACTGCCGTGGAAAAGGCCACACGAAGGGGTCAGGATGGAACACTGCATGCTGTATGCCTTCTGCCTCAGGATAAACATTGCAAAGTTCATCCTCTCATTGGTCTCCGGAAGGTGTGAGTGTGTACCTTCCCAGGACAGCTATGTGACAAGTCACATGACCTCTTCTGTCTCACAGAACAGTGTCGGAGAGATACACACGTGCACATATTTTTAATTTCTTAGCATGCACAAAAGCACAGCTGTGTGTTGGCCTGCAAAATTTACATATCGGGAGTACCCTGCTCTGGGTACCCTATATCCTTTAATCCCTGAAGATGCTTAAAAAAATCAACATAACAGCAGCATTCTTGCCCAGAACCTTGAACTCTTAGCAGGCCCTCTTTGAATGTATCCTTGGCAGCCCTCCAGTGGGAGGTGACGGAAAACAGGTGAGCCTCTTGCACAGCAAAAGAGGGCCACTGGGATGGGTCTTTTTGTCCGGGACAAGCTAAGAAGTGAAAGGATGTTTAGGCTGGACCACAAATGCAACCGATAGTGAGGGATGTTTGTCAGATGCCGTTTCTGCCAGGTCAGCCCTACTCTGAGAATTCCATACACTCCTGGAGGATCCGTTTCGTGATCATCTAGTATTTGTACTTTCTTCTTTGCAGTAGGGTGTGGGACCTTCCGCAGTGCCTATAGCCTAGAGGGGCATCTGACAACTAACTGGGACACAGGGAAAATCAAAGAGTCAAGAGATGCATCCCAAATGCTCTAAGAGTGCCACAGGGTCAGCAAGATGCTCAAACCCTGGCACCCTCTCCAGCCAGCCATCCCGTCAGCATTTACAGCCTGGGGACTGCACTTCCAGGAGCATTTGGAGCAGATTGAATCTGTGACAGGAACCATTATTCTTCTGAAATAGACGAGACTGCAGCCACAGACTGACTATTCCTGCCCAGGCAGGCCGCTGGGGTTTGGTAAAGAAAGAAGATACCAATGTCCTAGCCAGTCTGGAAAACATCCACGGCTGAACAGAAACTGTCCAGCATGAAAAGGATCTGGGTCCAGTCTCAGTTCTTTTACTTCAGTGCTGTGTGACTTCAAGAGAAATGTTCAAGCTCTCTCAACCTTGGGTTCCCACCTACAACATGAGGATGGCCATCCTTCCACCAGAAGGTTCATAGAATGACAAAAAATGGTGGATGGAAGCCACATGGAGTGGTGTACACCTAATCCCAGCACTGGAGTGGCTGAGGCAAGAGGATCATGAGTTCAAAGCCAGCCTGCTCTACAATCCAGGCCATTCTGCAAAAATGAAAGACAGGGGCTGGGAAGATGGCTCAGTCAATATGGCTCTTACTGTGCAATCACGAGTGCCTGGCTTCAGTCTTCAGCACTTACAGAACGAGCCCAGCATGGTGTGTGCTCTTGAATCCCAGTGCCGGAGAGGCAGAGGCAAGGCAGATCCTAGGGCTTGATGAGCAACCAGTTTAGACTAAGCAGTGAGCCCTGGTCCCGGTGAGAGACCCTGTCTCATAAAATCAAGGTAGAAAGCACCTGAGGAGCAACACCGGAAGTGGACCTCTGCCTCCCCTCCACCCCCTCCCAGGCTTGCACACACACAAACAGACACAAGGGAGGATAAAAGAAAGGCAGGGAAGAAAGGAAAGGAGAGGGAGGGAGAGAGGGAGGGAAGAAGAAGGAAAAGACTTTGACAAAGACCTTCGGTGTAGTGAGTGCTCAGTCAATGGCATCTGGGTGCAGTGTTGTTATTAGGTGTTATTAGTACTGTTATTATCTCTCAGACTTGTGTGAATGTTCTGCTCGGTCATTGATTTATTTGGTGTCCAAGAAGATCATATCAATGTAGAAATCTCTGCATGCCTCTAGGAAATGCCATATTTCTGAGCTTGGCACATTGGTGAGGTAGCCTCATGATCATTGATGCCATTGGCACTTGATCCAGGGCTGATATAAGAATTAAATGAGCACCTAATGAAGACTGGCATGGAAGAACGAGGATGTGGGATAAAAATAAGGAACAAATTAGACATAGTGGTTCATACCTGTAACCTCAGCACTGGGGGGGGGGGGCAGAAGAATCAAGAATGCAGGATCATCCTTAGCTACATAGTGAGTTCAAGGACAGCCTGGACTACATAAGACCTTATCTTAGAAGAAAAGAAAAGAGAAGGGAGGGGCAGGAAGAAGAAGGAGAAGGAAAAGAAAAAGGAGGAGGAGGGAAGAAGGGAGGAAGAGAGAGAGAGTGAGAGCACGCAAAGGAAATAAAGAGTTAAGATTCTGCAGAGATATGTTGCTTAACTGCTCTTAACAGTATAAACCTGAGCCACTTATTAAAGGTCTCTGTGACTTAGTTTCCCCACCTGTGATGGGAGCAGGGCAGGAATATTGCCCTTATCATGGAGTTGTAGGCTCAGGGAGGGTGTAGACACAGAGCACATAGGAAGCCTGGTCCTCAGCATCTGGTCAGTGTTGTACACATGCTCTCAGTCTTGGGCACAAAGTCAGAAAACCAAAGAGGCAAGTAGAAACATGTGATACTCTGCCTCAAAAACATACACAACAGTAGCAAATAAGATAAAAGAAATTAAATTGTAAAAGAACAACGATTAAAGGTGTAGTTTAACAGTATAGTTTACCTTTAATTTGAGGAAAACTATAAGACATACGTATTCTTTCGTATATAGACAAGGAAATTTGTCTTAGAGAATAGTTAGCAGGACCTCACTGATGAAATAGAGTTGGGCCATTTTTCACCTTAAATGTCTCTGTACTATTTGATTTTCTTTTTGCAAATAAATATGGTTTCCTATCATAACTTAAAGCCAAAGCAGTCTTTTTCTGAAATTTATTGAGTCTCAATAAATTGACTAGAGCTTCAAGTACTATATTTTGTTTTGTTTTGATTTTTTTTTTACCTTAAAGTCAAAATGTACAGGCATATGTCACTTCCCTTTTATTGGCCTTGGTACTACCATCTGGAAAATGGGAAAATCCTTTCCTTCTGCCTCTTAGCTTTATGAGGCTCTAGGGCCGTGGTTCTTAACCTATGGACCTCAACCCCTTTGGCAAACCTCTAGCTCCAAAACTACTTACATCGTGATTCATAACAGTAGCAAAATTACAGTTCTGAAGTAGCAACAAAAATAATTTCATGGTTGGGGGTTCACCACAACCTGAGGAACTCTATTAAAGGGTCATGGCGTGAGGAATGCTGAGAGCCACTGTTCTAGGCAGAAAAGAGATACCCATGGAGATAAAAAAAAAAAATGAAGGCAAAAAGAATTGAAACCAACGTATCACCTCAAACATCAGATCAGGAGCCCCTGTGCCTGTCTGAGATACTCTGGCTCCTGAGACTCCACCCATGATAATGTTTGAACATTTGAACTCCTCGGAGACTGCATACGCCAAGCTTCCTCCCCTCCCATAAAGACCTTCAGAAGAACCCGATCCATGACACGACAGACCTGTGCTCAAGGACTCTGAACAAAGAGCCACCCTCCAAAAGGCCCCTCCTTACCCAACTGACCCTGCTGTTGCAAGAGGAGGGAGGTTGGAAGCCAGGCTTGGAAAGCGCCTTGAGCCCCAGTCCCTCAGTCCTTCACCTCCCTTTCCTCCACCCAGGCTGCTCTAGAAGGCAGTTGCTCCCTCTCAGGCCGGCTGCCCTGTCCCCTCTGCTTTCCCTTGAGCAGCAGCTGCTTGGTAGTCACACCGTGTCACTTCTGCCTGCCCCCATTAGGAAAAGTCTCCTTTTGACCTCTCTGTGTGCCACTCCGTTCCCTTTCTAGGGGGAGGGAGAGAGAGGAAAGGAAGAGAGAGACGTCTCAGCATTTACCTAATTAGCAGTAATTAGAAGGCAGGGCCCTGGTGCTCTCCTCGCAGCTGCTCCGAAGGACAGAGCCAGAAGCAAGCAGCACAAGCTGGCTGAGAGACCCCAGACTGTCCTCCCTCTCTCTGCTGCCATTGTCACTCTCTGGAAAAGATGAGCATCTTTGTCCCCAAAGTCATTTCCCTCAGGGTTTTTTTTCTAGGTGAGAGGTTTGGGATACTGAATCTCAGTCCCCAAAACAGTAGCCTTGAAATAAGTCAACCAAACCTCACGGGAGCCATGGCCAGATGACCCTGCCAAATAAAATACTGGTTCCCATGGCAACCCAAACCACACCCACAAGAGAGGGTGGCTGTCATTAATGGGTCTGCATGCAGCCTATCTAGAGTCCCAAGATCTGCCTCAGAGTTAAGCCTGCATTGAGGGCAGAGTTCTGCAAAGCCATCCAACTGGAGCCCAATGCCATCCTCTCTCATTTGGGTTACTGTTCCTTTTTTAGTAGTTTTGAGCCCAGACCAGAGGGTCTAGAATCACAAGACAACCTCAGATCTGCTGGCAACTCAAATGGTCAGCACATCTAGACCTCCTGGGACTCTTACCTCAGCAGGTGGAGTGGAATAAAGAGGCTGTTTTTATTGGGAGCATGGCCTGCCCTGACCCCAACATCAGGCACCAGCTGTTTGGAACTGTCCATCCTGTTGTTGCTTATTAATGATTCTGATTAACCTCTATGGAGATCCATTATCTCTAAGCCAGGGTAGATACTATTAATTCCCATCTGTGCCGGATTACTTACAGTTAGTGGTTGGTACTTTTCCATGGTCTCGCAACACATCTTAATCAGATGGTGAGTGGGTTTAATTAGCCGAAGTATAGGTTTTATTTTTTTTATTCGTATAACTACTTAATCTAATGGAAGCCTATTATCTGTGGCTTTTTCCCATGCATAATTATCGCTGTTTTTAATTGATGGTGCATCAGGGGTTGAGGCTACAATATGGCAGCTGGAATGAAAAGTCGCCTTTCCCCACCCCAGAATGGAGGTTGAGAAAATGAGTTGTCAGGGAAGCATCAGATCTCTTGTTTTCATTGAGACATGGGCTCCCATGTGGAAGCTGCCCGGCTCCTGCCAAAAGAAAGAAAATGTGGTACTCAGCTGGTCGACCTCTGAGTTCGCTGATGCTAAATGCCCTTCAGGAGCCCTGGGGTTGGAGCCAAATCAGAACAGCTGGGAGAGATAGCTGTTTGTCAATCCAACCAGATCATAAGCAACCCAGGGCAGGGATTGGATCTTTCTCTGGTGTGGAAGGAGACTGCTTGTTCGTTCCCAGCTACACTCTTGTTCTGATCTCTCCACGCCACCCACAAGTCCTTCCTGGATGAAATCTGGCACCCTGGATGTGTTCCACTCTTGTGTTGTGGATTAAACCCAGAACCGAGATGGAGGGAGGAGACCAGGACTCTCTCAAAAGATCCTTTGTCTTCAGTGTGAAGATAACTCAGAAACTTTCCCTGCAGAGAGGGATTCCCTTCCAAATCAGACAGTGGCTTTCTTCTACAGTCTATACCCTAGACTGTCCCCACTGTTTCTACTTACGGGGAAGACCCTGATGTCCAGCGGGACAAACACCATACCCTCAGGGACAGTGACTATCTAGACAAAGTGAGATCTTTAAGAAAAAGGGTCCATTTGCCCAGATTCCTAAGACCGGGGAACAGACGTATGGGATGTTGGCCAGAAGCACAGGGTGTCAGTTTTCTCATAATTTTGAAGGCCTGGAACTTGCTTACCCATCAGTGACTTTGAACAAAGCTTCCAGATGGACAAGAATAAAAGGATTTTAGAACTTTTGGTCAAGTTTCTCATTGGCCCAGGCAGGCCAGGGGGCTGTCCTCTCTCCTGGAGAGGCTGAGAGGTCAGAGTGGAGCATTCCTCCGGCCCCCCTCTGCCTTTTGCCTCCAGCTCCCTCCAGACCCTGAGCGCCAGTCAGAGGAAATCTGCATAGCTGGGTTCAAAGGCTTAATTCCCCACTCTGTCTTTTTCTGTTAGATAACATGGCACAGAAAGGAGGCCACGAAGGAAGGACGCCAGGGCTTTCTGGTTCAACTGCCTTCTCCCAGACAACCTGAGCTTCTGAGGCAGGAGGAGGGCACGTCTACCTCAACCCACAGCCGTAGTGGTCTATTGTTGTCGACAGTGTTGGGTTTACTCCTTCCTTCCCATTTTTGCAAAAATATTTGTCCAGAGGGTACTGAGCCTGACCTACAGTCAGCAGTAGACAGGAGCCCCGGATTCCCCTTGCAGCATTTTTACAGGGTGACGGATCAGATAATGTACACTTAGCGAGTGCACAAATAATGTGAATCAGGGTTGGCATAGTGCAGTGAGGTGTAAAAAAAGCAATTTGAATTGTTCTAGGGAAACACTAGAGCCGCTCTGACGCACTTGCTCACCAGCACGCTGCTGCCCTGTGCCTCTCCAGACGGCCGAGCTCCAGGCTCTGGCTGGAAAGGCAACAAGGCAGCCCAGTGCTGCTGGCCCCTGAAGCTGCCCCGGGGATGGAGAGATAGGAGAGGACACACGTCCCTGAATGACACTGGAGCTCTGCTTCCCACTGGAGGGGATGACTCCACCCACTGATCTGTTGAGACTCTCCTGGGAAGAGAGAGGAAAAAATGAGAAAATGAAGCCATGTCTGTGGACATGACCACACATTAGCAGGGGCAGTTGCTCCATATTACTATCTACTTGGGAAGTGTGCTCTGGGCTCTTTGGACTTCTGAAAGTCATCCAGTCCGTCCCCTGGCCTCCAGACAGCACTCCAGGGCTGCCTCTCGGTTTCAGATTTGTTTCAGACTCTCCAAGGGAAGGAGATTTCTCAAACTCTCTTAGTCACCTGTCCCTGTATCTAGCTCACCACACCCACCACCCGGAAGTTCTTAGCATTCAGCTGAACTGCAATCCTTCAGGCAGCCTTCAGTTCACGCACTGCCAGGAGGGCGTGGAGGAAGCGGCAAAGCTCATCGTTGGTGCACCCGTGCTTTTATGTGCTAGACCCAGAGCCAAGTGCTGACTCTCCAGCTGAAGGGTGGTGATGCGAGCAAGAGCCAGCCCGTCCCAGAAGTCGGCGTCCCTGTCCCTTACTGGCCTCTCTGTTCAGGATGAGCCATCAGCTTGCTTTGTCTAACTCTCACTGTAACTTAGGACCCAGTGGTGACAAGCTCAATAGAGGCCTGGGTCTCAGTAGTTCTCCCTAAGGCAATACCTGGTTGCAAGAAAGCCCACAAACTGAGACTATCCAGGCCCCACCCAGGAACAGACCATCCAAAGGAAATTCCTAATTCCAACAGTTGTAGATAAGATCACCTGCCAGCACACACCCATCGCTTTTCACCAGGACACTCCTAGACAAATATCAGCCAATCAAGATTGAACCCGTCACCCCAAACCCTGCTAATGTAACTTTTCTGGTTTTTGCCTTTAAATAGTGCCCTCTAGAAGGGCAGGGTGCCTCCTTCCGCTGCTGCACTGACTAGGTCCCTGCCAACTTGAAAATGTGCACAATAATAAACCCTGTCTTTACATTTCGGTGAATCGGTCTCCCTGGTGGTCTTTTGGGGTCCCCACAGACTGGGCATAACATCACTACCTGATGACAGACTCTTCCCTATGCAGGCTCCCTCAGCAGCTGCCCTATTGAACTCCTCATCTCTCATTGTAGCTTGTATGAGGTTTCTTATCCAGCTCAGGAGACAGCGCTGTTTATCACTGTGATACCTGCCCAGCAGGCCTACATTGCAAAGCCAGGAGTTTCTGCACTCCTCCCAGGCCTGGCTCCTCCATCTCCTGCCCTCCTGTCCTCACCAGTTCTCCAAGCAACCAAAGGTACCCACACAGAAGATGGTCAATAAAATGGCTTGAATTTCTTTTCCAGTAACCAGAAGGAGACATGGGCACTCTCCTCCGCCAAGTCCCTTCATCAAGTCAAGCCCCATACCCATAGCTCAGCATCTGGGTATTTTCCAGGACCTGGTCATAGGGAAAGAGGTAGGAAATCTCTCTATCATTTCAAATGAAAGCCGATTATGGGGAGAGAAGGAGTTTTCTGCTGGCTTGGGAAGCTGAGAGGTTTCGGAGTAATGAATGGCTAGCCCGCTGCCTGTCCACCTGCATTACTGACCTAGTAGCGGTCAGGCAGGGAGCCCAGGGCAGATTAAGAACACAAACAAATGGGAAGACAGGACAGGCCTGGGGACAAGCAGCCTGCTGAGGGACTGGCTAAGGACTCCAGGTTTTTTTTTTCCCCCATAAAATCTGGGGACACATTTCCATGTTGTCTTTGCATAAATTTGTGTGCTGATTTGCATACATTTGCATTTTTGCTTTCAAAACACCCAAACTCCCAGAATATAAAATAAAATGCAATTAATTAATTAATTGGGATGATGGATGACAGGGATAGCCATATGGGATTGGTAAGGGGCCCTGATCAAGGGACAGGTTTTCTGGGTTGTCCCCCTAAGCCATGGTGGATCTAGGGACATGGTGCAACATGTTCTGAAGTTGTCTGTCTCCTCCATTAGACAGCGGGCCCTTGAGGACAGAAACAGACAGAGTTCTTTGATCTCCATATCCCTGGGCTCCGGCACCAGCTCCTCACATGTGAGACTGTTAATCGCTATTTGGAGAATAATAAGTCAATGACTTAGCTGTGCTATAAACTTATGGTCCCAGTACAGACCAGACCTTTTAGAAACCAACACGACAAGGTTGACAGGACAAGGTTTAGACAGTCCCACAGTGGGAAGACCTGCTGAACAAGGGCATGTGCCTATTCATACCTGATAGACTGGAGATCTAGAAAGAAACTGAGGGATTGCCCAACCTAAAGACAAGGGTTCTTGGACTTGAGAAAGCCTAGATTGAGAACAGGACCACAGCATGGCAGGAATGAGCGAGAAAAGGAGAGGCTATGTAATCTTCCCTCTGTCTGCCCAAACCAGGGCGCTCAATGGCCCTCTGAGCCTGAAAAAGCCTGAAGAAATAACCTTCACATCCTCTTTCTATGCCTAGTACAGGTCTTGCACAGAAAGACATATCTTCAAACTCGTGAAAGTACCTTACACACAATTATAATTGACTAACTCTCCCCAGGCCCTACTCCTCACTTAACAACACCACATCACCCCCATGAAGAGCAGCACCCGTTGCCTGAAGACCCCAAGGAAGCCACCAGTTGGTAGCTGACATCTTTCCCATTTGTACACTGTATTTTTTGAAACAGCAAGTTCCACTGAACTCAACTTACTACTTCCCATCAGCTCTCACCCCAAACACGGACAGCATCAAGGACCATGACTCTGTATCTTGCACACATCTCCTCTCTGAACACTCATGGAGACACGGTGGAATAGCATGAGAGGATTCAGGCTGGAGTCCTCATGCTACATATGAGATATAAATGGGTGTTGCGGGGATTAACTGAGAATATGTACAAAGGATGCTAACAACAGGTCTTGGCAGTCAGAGGCTGCTACCCCAACTTGTTAGCTACTTCTTATTACAAAGAAATATTGTATATACAACCCCTCACCTTTGCTCCATAACAAAAGGCAAAAATCAGGTACCCAAAGTAATGGAGAGCTGGAAGGAACACGGAGCAGCTTTCTCTGCACTATACAACTCCCAAATCTAGACTCCGAAGTTAATGCTTAGATTGAAGTCAGGGCGCTGTTTGGGCAGAAGAAGGAGATCCACGGAAGTCATGCAAGCATCTTCGGGCAGGCTGGTACAGGTCTCCTAATCAGGTGCACTGATAGAGCCGGGGATTTAGGGATGTGACCCCGACTTCAAGATCAGACTGATGTGAAGCTGAGGAGAGACCGACAAGGAAACAGTCCCACCCCAGGATTAGGACTCAGGCGTCTTCAGGCTGCAAATACTCAGGAAGATGAAGGAGAGAAGCCTGCCCCAAGAGGAGGCTAGAATGTGTCAGGAAGGGAATGCCTCCACTGCTAACAGTGTCCCCCTCCTGCTTCCTTCACTTAAAATGGACGCTGGACATGTGACCGAGAAAGTGGGAAGGAAGAGGTGCCAACTCATCCAAAGAAAGCGCCAGCAAAGAGCTCAGAGCTGCAAGGCTTTCCCGGAATGGTGTAGGAAGCAAGAAGAGAGAATAAGGGCATGACTGGGGTTATCAGGTTGGGTCCCAACTCTGGGGACAGGGCTTTGGCTGATTTTAACTTATTCCTTGACATGACTCTGAGACATAGCTGTTGTTCCCATTTTACAGGTTCTGTAAGAGGGGTAACAAGTCTGCAAAGATAAAAAAAGTGGAGGTGAAGAAAGGCACAGGCCTGTGCAGGAACCAGGCTTGGGCTCACTGTGTATCACGAGGAGAAAAAGCCCAGAAAGGTGGAGGGAGAGATGCTGGGAAAGGGAGGAGAGAAAAGGGATTGTTAGAGGCTGGGGAGAAACAGGAGCTGAGAAGTTGCGTGCACCTGACATTAAGTGAACACTTTGCAAATGAATATGTGGGTTTTATAATCAGTGGCATAACTCCTTTTCACACAATTGCAGCACAAGGCAAACCTGCCCAAAGCTAGCAGTGCCCATGCTCCAGACTGACGTCATCTGAGTGGGACATACCTTTCTCGTTCTTCCTGGGCTTCTTCCCTTCCTCCTGCTGTGCTCAGACTTTGCCTTCAGAAGCTTTCCTCCTGAGTCTGAGGCCATTCGGGCCATCACCTATCACCGAGGTACCCCCAGAGACAACTGGTCTTCTCTCGGGTTTGGAAGGCATCTTCCAAGCTATTGTATGATGCACCTGAACTTAGTAGATGGCCTGGTTAACCACTCTCTCCTCAAAGATGTACAAAACCTGGGCTAGCCATCTGAACTGTTTCAACTTCTACCTCTTCACATGTGGAACTTCTTATGAGGGGCAGTTTTAAATCCCTGCTGCTGGGGTGCAGGTCTGTCCTACATGTTATGCTTGGCAGGGACGAAGAATCCCTGCTTTAACTTTCCTAAGGAAAGAATAGGGCACAGGAGAAAATAAGCGTGGCCATATTGAGTTCAGACACTTGTAGACAAAATATTGGGTTTTGTCTTTCTCTCATCTGTTTGGGCACCATAGTGCATGTCCAAGGCTCAGTGGTCCTAGAGATATCCTGGTTCCCAGACGGGAGAGTAATGGAATCTGAGAAAAGCACGTTGTTTTTGATGTTTCCCAAAGGGGTTCTGGGTAGTCGCTTTGTTTTTAAAGTTAGTATTGGAGGAGCCATTTGCAGGATGGACTGTCCATGGGGGAATAGGGGCCGTGATAAGGCAGCATCCGTTGGACAAAATAGCTTAGGAGTTGACATGGTGCACCCAGAGGCTGTGCACTTTGAAAGGCCTTGTTCTCCTCTCCTGGCGTCAGGTTCAGATTCAAGCCGCAAGTACTAACCGCACAATATATGCCAACTACTACCCTTGCTGTCCTGGAGAACATTGTCTTTAAACCCTAGCCTTGCTGCTGCCTTGAAGATAGGCAGACTTATCCTAACTTGAGAGGGAAGAAGAGCTCGAAGGTCGTGGCTAAGCTAGTACTCCTTAGTCTCTTTGGACACCCTAGTAATCAGCAAGTCCTACCAGGGCTCTAGTTAAGCTCCTGTAACACGGCTCTCCTCTTGTCTTCTACTCCTGTTGTGGAAATCCCAAGCTTGCTAAGCTTCAACTTCCTCAGCCGCCCAGAGGCCCTCTCCCACCACCAGCACCTAACGTGCGCATCCTGCAGATAAAGTAGCCCCCCAGAAAAGGTGAGGACTGTCAGAAAGAGCCCTAGGCAGAGGGACAGTTCCCGCCCCAATGTCTGGCTTCAGTCTAGAGTGAGTCATGATTCCAACTTCAAGCACTTTCCCTTTCTTTTGATGTCACTGTTCCTGGCATCTTCAGCAAGGAGGCTGGGGTGGCAGGTCCGGCGATTAAATGGACAGACAAAAGCTGGTGGCTGCATTAAACATTGTAATTCTGGCTCCTGGGTGGGCTGCCGCTTGGATAAACAGCACCTCATTCAAATTCCTCAGCTTACTAGGCTTCTCCTGATCAAGGGCTGTGCTGAACCATGCATGAGTCAGCAGTGCAGCCAGGGTTCTGCCCTCCAGGAGCTAAGATCTGATGCCTGCTCAAGGAAAGATAGGGCCCATCAGCTGAGCCAGCTCCTCGAGATGCCACATAATTATGAGGCTCCCGAGAAATCATAGAGTGAAGCTAAGTCTGGTGGCACACACCTGTAACCCCAGCAGTCGGTGGGAAGAATTGGGGGAGTTGCAGTCTTGAGGCCAGCCCGGGGTTCATAGTGAGAAAGAAAGAAGGAAGGGAAGAATGGAGGGAGAGATAAGGGGTGGGGGAAATGGGAAGGAAGGATGAGAGGGAGAGAAGGAGGGAGGGAGGGAGGGAGGGAGGGAGGGAGGGAGGGAGGGAGGGAGGAAGGGAGGGAGGGAAGGAGGAAGAAAATAATTCATGCAATAAATTAGGTAAGGGAAAAGAACACAAAGCTGTAGAGTTTGTTCCAGACCACTGGAACAAATTACTCCTTCCCCTTCATAATCGTCCCACACCGTGCACCAATTCTTCTCTCTGTGTGAGAACCTCAAGCCCTAGAGCTGAGGGTACAAAATAGGAAATGAGGATGTGCTGGATGGATGGTAAGATAAGCAGATGTTGGATGGTTGAGTAAATAAACTGGATCAGGAGGCAGTGCAGAGAAAGACTCTTCTGGTCCCCCCACTCTCTATGCAGGCGGGGGGGGGGGGCGTGGGGAAATGACCTTGTCTCACTGTCTCGCTCCAGCCAGCCACACTCCACGTGCCTTGGGAGCCCAGATTCACTCAGTTCTACCTGTACTGAAGGTTCAGATACCTCATCTGTCTGGGGACTCTGCTCTTGAATCCCAGTGGGTGCTTTCTGCCTGGTCCATGGTTCTTCCTAAGATGTCTTAGACAAAGGGGTTGTGTGCCTCAGAAGCCAGGAAGCTTTGTTAAAAAGACAGCCAGTTAGGGGAGTAGACAGTAGTTTTAAATGCATGAACGTGCTGAATAATTAAGCAGAAACTTTTGCTTTCAGTGGGGGAAAAAAATTCTTTTTCCAAGCAGGACACTGAATTTGCCGCAGGCAGTTGTTGGTGAGATGGCCTGAGTGTGTTTCTTCCAGTGCAGAAAAAGAATTCGGCTCAGGCCTTTACACGGCGGCCCTCAATACACACAGAGCCTGGTTTTCTGATGCGGTACAATCACTCTGAGCCTATGGGACATGGCTCTCCCCTGCCTCTGTACTGTACTGAATTGCTTACTAGATTTTCACTGGATCAAGACTTTTAGGAGCAACCAACTCACCTCCTATTTCACATAGAAAATGCTGAGGACCAGAGAGTTCACAGCATTGGCCAAAAGCAGATGACTGAGCTGATGTTCTCTGCAACACCCTTCTCTACCAACTGCTCATCCTCTAAGATCTGTTGAGGTCTCCCCTTGCTCAGATTTGGTTCGGGTGTATTACAACATTCTTTTTGTTGTTTTGTTTTGTTGAATCTGGTTTAGTTTTGATTTTGATGCCGGGCGTTGAAACTGAGACCTCAGACATGCTAAGCACAGCCCTTACAAGACAGCTATGTCTCCAAACCATAATTGCCTGCCGGCTTATTTTTAAATCTACAGTCTATAAAGGTCTCTTTTTGGTTTTGTTGCTGGTTTGTTTGTTTAGGGGCAATTTTGTGGAGTTTTCGTTGTTGTTGTTTTTATAAGGTTCACACTGTGTTACTCAGGATGTCTTTGAGCTCACTATACAGCCTTTGCCAGTCTCAAACTCAAGATCCTTCTGCCTGCCAAGTATTGGGATTACAGGCCTACCCCACAGAACCTTTGCACAAGTTACTTCTGAGTATATTTACCGTCTGTATCATTCTATCACTGGCCCCAGTTAAGTTATATTGTTATTGAAAGGATACATGACAAAATATTCTTGATTTAGAAAAAAAAACCAACAACAACAGAGTAACAGGTCGTGATCAGAGGGAGGCTCTGTTACAACCCTCTGCATATTCTTCAACATCTAAAACATAAGTGATACTTGGTGGGTGTGAATCTACGGACAGATGGATGGATCGGGTGACTACATGGTACTTCTTAGCAAATTTAAACACAATAATAAGCTGATTATTTCAAGCGGTTTGAGAGTTTTCTTAAAGATGTAGCTGCAGGTTATATGTAACACACATACACGCACACCCACATGCATGCACGCACACATACGCACACATACACACACACACACACACACACACACACACACACACTACTCAAATATGACAGTCCTCAGACCATTTCACCTCATATTCCTCCTATAGATGAAAAAATTGAAGCATAAACAAAAGAAAAGAAACTATCTCTCTAGCAGAGACACACTGAATACATGCTCTCTCGCGCGCTCTCTCGCTCTGTGTGTGTGTGTGTGTGTGTATGCACATGTCCCTGTGTAGGCCAAAGGACAACCTCAGGGATGGTTTCTCAAGTGCTGTCCACATTGATTTTTGAGACAGGCTAGGCTGATTGGCCAATGAGCCCCAGGGATGGGCCTATCTCTACCTCCCCACTGCTGGATTTCAAGTCAACACTACTGAACAGTCCTTTTCACAGGGCCTATGGGCTCTGACTTGGGTCCCTATGCTTGTAAGGCAAGCATTTTACTAACCAAGCCATTTTTGTTCCTTTAAGGGATGAATAGGAAATAAGCCCCCTGAGAATAAATCAAAACTCTTCAGTGGGTGATCTCAGGCATCACGAGATGAGGGGGAAATAATTGCAGCATTTAGAAAAAGCAAGAGAAAGACATCGTGAGTGTTTCTTCATACCCGGAATTATAGGCGTGACTCAGGGATATTAATTACAAAGTGGCCTCCTCATTTGCTTATGGAGACATTATGTCTTGTGAGGGTTTTTTTATATTGTTATTCTTTAAGCACCTGTAGTAAATTTTAGCATTAAAAAATCACTCCAGTCAAAATTATTTACCAGCATGGAAATTCCTTCTGCGACAACTCCAGAAGTCATTTTTCCTAACCAGTACCTCCAGAAGAGTAAATGGCTGCAATTAACAGTGACTTTGCCGTTCCTCTCAGAACCTGGCTTCAGCATCCAGGAAACAGGCAGATTTTTTTCTCTCTCCCAGCAGGGACTTCTACAAGTGCCGTCCTCCATTTAGAGAAAGGAAAAGGAAGGTATTCCCCTGTGGTGGCATCTGTCACCATGTTACAGAGATGGAAGAGGCTGTGATCAGTTGGCCCCTGGCTCCTCCAAAGGTAGTATAAAAGATAATTGAAGTGAGCACACAGAAAACATAAGGAAATGAATGGTTTAGTTCATGTGGCATGCCTGAGAAGAGTTGCTTCCAAACCTAGCCCAGGTTTTGTGGGTGGTATCGTCAAAGGGTGGGGTTTAAAAGCAAACAATTAGAAGGAAAATCTAAAAGAATTTATTGAACAATGAGTGAATAAGTTGAAGTTTGAAAAACAGTGCAGTCTTACTTTGCAGTGGGTCCAGAATTCCTCTCTGACAGTTCCCAGAGCACAGCCTTGCACCCTGCTGAAGGCCGCCTGCCTCTCTTCCCTCCTGAGCAGCTTCTCTCAAGATCAACACTCAGGATTCTTTGGTACCTAGGAACACACACTGCAGGGCTGTCCTCCTTTCCAAACTCTCTCCACTCTCCAAACTCCTCCTCCTCCTCTTCCTCCTTCTCCTCTAAGGTCTATATCCAAGCTCTCTCTGCATGGCATATCTATCTGTCTCCCACCTGCTGTGGCCTCAGGTCACCTCCGCTGCCCCTCATGGGACCGACCTCGGGTCACCTGGTCTATGAATGATAACACTGACCGCCGCCACCCCAACCCCCCACCCCCACGCCCGCATAACTCAGGCTCACTTCAGAATCCACCGCTTGCCCTGTCCCCAGCAGCACCAAACAAACTGCATTTGCCCTGAAGCCCCACACTTTTGCAGCTCCAAGTCTAGCTGTGACTTGTTATCCTTCTCTTTGTTACTGGCTTTTGTCCATCATCGACACTTCTTAGGGCCAAGAATAGTTCTAAATGAAGCCTAGCAGGCTAACAGAGGAACAGGAAGACCTCTTATTGCCTTTCAAACCTCAACTAGAGATATTGTCTCAACCCCTCGACTTTGAGTTCCGGTGTCCATTCTGTGAAGCAGTTGTTTCGTGGGTGTTGTTCTGCAAACAGTCCCGAGGCTGCAAAACCTTCCTGTTTGAACTGCACAAGATCTTGTGTTTGACTATTTAATAAGGCACCTGGGCTCTTTTAGGAAGCCGTGAGAAAGCACTGACTGGCCAGCCCCATGCACTGACCAAGAATAGACACTTCTCTGAGGGTCAAGGCCTCAGGGACACTTGCCCTTTCATAGTTTGAGGCACACTGACTGGTTTCAGAGTTTACAAGTCTAAAAGTGTGAGTCTCTAGCCATTCACCACTCCTCCCCCATTTTGTTCTATTATTATTTGTTATTAGTATTAAATTTTTGCCTTCACTCTTGTCTTGATGTGGGAGATTCCACTTCCCAGGTTTTCCTGAGCAGACTCCTCTGGACCCTGGTTTGACTTCTGTATCTCTCTCTCCAGAGGATAAAGCCAAATTCTGCAGGAACTATGGCCAAACCAGGGATGCTTAGCTGTTGAAGTAGGCAAAGACAAAGGAGAAGGCTGGCCTTCTTCCTAGGCCTCGGCTTCCTTGACTCTAAGATGTAAGGGCCCGATAGTCCTTGACCTATCTCTAGCACTATGCTCTCCAATTCCCCCCCCCCACTCCTCCCACTCTGGGCCTTACAATTGGATTCTCTACCAGTGAAGAAAGAGCTTGGAGTCCAGCCCTCAACCAGCTTCACACAGGAACTCTTCAGCAAACCTCCTTGGCCTTGACCAAGCTTGAATGGCAGGTGTCCTTGCTCTCAGAAGCTTGGGTACTGGAGAAGGAGGAGGATGCAGGAAGAGCCTGGGTTCAAGGTCTGGATGCAACACAGCTCATTGGATCCTGGAAGCAAGGTATTCCAGGATCTCTGGGAACCCTAGTTTCCCAATTAGCATGCTAGGGAAACAATGACACCAATGATACGCAGGTCACAAGGTTCTCATGCGAAATGACTAGGACCCTTGATGTGACCAGTGTGGAGAGCCTGGCACGTGGTCACTGTTAGATTGGAATAACTTTTGGCTGAGAACAGAACTGACCTTATAAGTATTCAGCCTGCTCCTGTGAATGACTTTCTCCAAACCTTGGATTTAAATTATATGTTACTTTATCCAAAAAATAATCAAGAGAGGTGGGTGAAAAAGTCTGGAGTGGGTTTAAATGGTAAAGGACAGACAGAGTCCTGAAGCCTGAGTTCCTGCCTTCAAAGCAGCTAGTTAAACCTAGGATCCTCTTTCCTGAGACCCACCCCTTCCCCCACTCACATCCCCCTCCCCCTTCAATCAAACACTTCAAAGCGATTCTGGGAGAAGGAGCTGTGAATTCTCTGCTTGCTGGTTTTCTTGAGAGGAAACCAAAGAATTTTTTCTTTTTGACACAGCTCCTCCAACCAAATTTGCTAGCTGGGAGGGCTTGTGCTCAGAGGCAGGCCGGGACTGGTAAAATGTAAACGCAAGCGTCAAAAGAAGATGAGGGAAGCCCCGCACAGCGGGATAAGGCTTGAGTAGCAGGAGGGTGTGGCGATTGAGGAAGAAGGGCAAATAGGGAAAGAGAAATGGCTGACGGCGAAAGAGGAGGAGATGGGGTGGGGGGGGATGGTGGCTTGGTGAGGAAAATGCTCACAATAGAAGTACGGGATCTGGTTTTGGGTCTCCAGCACCCACATAAAAAAGGAAAAAAGCCCAATATGGCAGAACAGTGTCTATAACCCCAGTTTGTGGGCAACATGGGGGAGGCTGGACGGGGGGGGGGGGGGGGACAGAGACATGAGAATCTCTGAGGCTTGTTGGTCAGTCAGTCTGGCCAATCAGAGAGCTCCACTTCAATAACAGATCTTGTCTCAAAAACTGGTGAAAAGTGGTAGAGGGTGACTCCCAATGTCAGCCTCTGCCTCTACACATTCACCTAGGCGCACACATACCTGGACACACTACACGTACACACACACACACACACACACACACACACACACAATTTTTTCTCTTAATTTGGAAAAAAATGGGAAAAAAACAAGTCTCAAACAAACAGTCAAACTGCTCCCAGCTGACAGGAAATGTTCATCAGCTGAAGGCATTATTAGGACAGGAGATAAGGAAACCACAGAGATAGGAAGTAATTATTTTGTATCTGTCTTTATAAATGAAAATGAAGGGCATTAACTGCAATAGATTTAGATATTCAGGGACAGAAGGGAATGAATCAGGAAGTAATTCTGATAACACAGGAAATGTATATTAAAAGGCCTCCTGGGTCAGAGCAAACCTCTGCTGAGCTGAAGAGAGAGCAGAGAGGGCGGGGCGATTGATTGAAAGGGTCAGGAGGCTACCACTTGTCGGAGGTCACTCAGGTCAGGAAAGGCTCAAGGAAACCTGTGACTCATTCCATGGTCTGGCCTGGAAGCTGGTGACCTAACTCAACAGGTGGGAGCAGATTCCAGAGACAGGTGAGGTTGAGTGCCTGGGTGGGCCCGAGCTTCCAAGAGAGTCTGAGGAGTCTGATGGTTTTGATGGGCCCTCCCCTAGAGAGGCCGGGTGGGAAGGGAAAGCAAGAAACCACATCAATGACAACAACACTTGAGCACTGGGACCTGGGACTAGCCACTGACTGTAATGCTTTTTCAGTGATCCGAACCTGGGCTTTTTGAGATATGAAGTGAAAACTCAGTCACCGTACCCCATTTGTAGGGCAGGTGCGGGGTGAGGGGGTTAAGTGAGATAATACAAAAAAGTTCTTAGAACAATACATATAGTAAATAATACAACTAGGTAATTACATAGTGACCAGAAGCACTTTGGTTTAGCTTTAAATCCTTCTGAGCGTTGTCTCTCCTGCTGCCATTGGCTCCTATGACTGAGAAGAATAGTCTCTGGGTGAGCTATTGGCAGACAGGGTTCTTTCCTATCCTCTCGTTCCTAACTCTCTATGTCAACACCATCAACACCCGCCCTGGAAGGCTGAAGCGGGAAGGGGGCTTTAAACAGTTGAGGGCTGTGTCAACCCCTCCTGGGAGGAAAAAGGTTCTCCCAGACAGGTTCTGCTGTTCTGGTTGTCACAGTCCCATCGCCTGTGTTCCCATCACTGTGCGGTCGCACGCACGAAGCTTGGGTAGCAGCCACAGCATTCCACCTTACAGTAAGCACCACCCAAAGGCACCTGAGTCTCTGAAGGAGATGGGGGTGGTTCTTTGGACTCTCTGAAAGCTGATAGGATCAGCTAATCAGCTAATACCCGACCCTGCTGTGTCCTGAGCCAGGGACACATGTGTAACAATGTCGGCAGGCTATCTTCTAAGAGTCTAAGCCAGCCTGTTTACACCTCGGATCATGTCTGCCCTCAGCAATTATTCCCAATTCGTGCCCACAAGAAGGGCTGAGCAGCAGAAGTCCTGCCACTGTCACGCTGGCTCCATTGAACAGGCACAGGCTCTACCTTTGCTGGTCCCTCCTGAAATCCTCACACTGGTTACTAGAGACAGTGACTTCTTCCTGCCAAGTTCCAGAGAAAGTGAATCAGGGCAACACATTGACTTTAGAACCAAAAAGGCCAGAGCCAGGCCAGCGGCGCAGTGAAGGAGAGTTTCATTGTCCCTAGTCTAGGAACCCCAATGATCCCAGCCATCCTGGCAAGCTGTCATTGGCCCAGTCTTTGAGGTGGATGTAGAACTCTTTTTTGCTTTTTGGTTTTTGTGTGTCTTTCATTCCATTCATTCATTCTTTTTTTTTTTTTTTTTTTTTACTGAGACAGGGTCTTATTATGTAGCCATGCCTAGAACTGCATGTCCGGAAAGGATGTAGAACTCTTGACAGTAGTGTAGTAGAGGCCATGGGGTGGTCACCTGCTCCCAGCAGAGGAGTGTCCCCAGAAGTGAAATTTTGAGGGACACTAGCAAATCAGCACTTACAACTGTATAGGAACTCAGCAGCAGAGCATACCTCTCCCTGGTCTGGTTAGGATCTGCCGGGTAGAAAGGAGGAGACACACCTGGTTTGGGATCCCAGCTGCTTTCTTGGGTCTCTACGCCTCCAAGATTTCCTCCTTAAATAGCAGTGCCTACCTCACTGGGATGTCCCTAAGGATGAAACAAACAAGTGTCCAGAACAAATTGCCAGAGCATGGTGACTGCCCCTGGCCCCAGCATCTCTTTGTAGCTTTTTTTGTTTTTTGTTTTCCAAGTCAGAAATTCTCTTTATAACAGCCCTGGCTGTCCTGGAACTCACTCTGTAGATCAGGCTGGCCTTGAACTCACTGAGATCCACCTGCCTCTGCCTCCTAGGTGCTGGGATTAATGGCATGCACCACCACCGCCCATCTCTTTGTTGCGTTTTTATGAATGGAAGGAAGCTTTTTACAGGTTACAAGGTGTTTTGCTGTGGATTAACGAATTCCTTCTTATTGCAGCCAGTGCAGAAGCCATGATGAACTCTGAGTTGTAGGGATGCCACAGGAAAGCTCAGACAAATCTAATGACTTGCCCAAGGTCAATAATTCATTATTCAAAACCATGAAAGAGAGGCAATTGCTTGCTTGGGGTTTTAAACATTTGCTTCAGGTGTCAAGGGCACACACCTCCCGAGAATCATTCCTCGCTGTTTGCAGTGTCTTGCAAAAGGAGAGCTGTTGAGGGGTCTTGCTCACCTGGCTTGCCCTGTAGTGTCCCAGAACCAGGCCAGAACACAGCCCTGTCTGCCGCGTGCAGGGCTGAGGATCGATCCATGTCACAGTGCAGTGTTTCAAAGCCAGTTGTATTCAGGACTCTGTTGTAGTTCAGTGGAGAGAGCAGAGAAAGGGTGACAGTGTCACCCATGAATAATGCATGGAGGGTGCCAGGCTTCCGCTGCAGCAAGATCCAAATGCCTGTTTCATCTTTGATTTCTCCTTCTGCCTGGGCCATTCCCTATAGCCACTGATCCCAGGGACTTCTGCTGGAGCGGATGGCTGCCTGCTAAATTGGCTGTTCTGGATACTGAATAGAAAGAGGAGGGGGCTGGGGGCAGAGAGGGGAAAAAGATAAGTCGAGGGGAGGGGATTTGGCAAGATGAAAGAGGGACATGAGAGAAGGAAACCCTTTTACTGAACTACTCTAGCTCAGACTGCTGCGGCCCCCAGAACTTGGCTAGGTCTTGTTACAGAGGAACTTTCCTGGGTCTCTCACTGTGAGTTTGGCAGACTGAACTCGGTTTGCCCCAGGAAGAAGGGGTGGCATAAGGCCCACCCTGCTAGAGAGGGCACCAGATGAGCAGGCCTGATGGTTTACAGGGGAATGGAGAAGCACAGCCCCTTCTAGGAGGCACAGAGGCAGGCACTGACCACAGACCAGAGAAATGGTTCCACCCAAGTAGAGTCTGGTGAGCCAATGAGTTTATTGGGGTTTCATTCAGGAATGTGGGGGAGGGGACTTTACAGGACCATGGTTGACTTGGGCATCATCATCTACAGGTGCACCCCAGCATGGGTAAGACTCTAGGCAGCAGCCTCCTCCCAACTCCAGCCAATCGTGTGTGTGTGCGCGTGTGTGTATGTTTGATGAGTACATGTATATATGTGTGAATATGTGGAATATGTGCACGTGTGTACACGTGAGTATCCCTGTGTGCACAGTGGGAGTCTTTCTAGGTTGATTTCCACATCATTTCTTTCAGCACTAAGGTTTGAAGGCCAGGCCTTGTGTATGCTAGAAAAGCATCTTATTACTAATCCACATCCCCAGGAAGGCAGGACCTCTCAGCTGAACCCAGAACTCCCTATTTCTGCTAGTCTGGCTGGCCAGTTTACTCTGGGGATGCCCTGTCCCTGTCTTCTGAGCACTAGATTGACAAGCTGGCCAGCACACCCACCTAGCACTTATGTGGGTGCTGGGGATCCAAACCCTGATCCTCACACTTGTGCAGCAAGGGCTATACCTGCTGAGCGGTCTCCCCAAACCCTACCCCACCCCCACCTCTGTCAGGGAGAATGTTTTAACCTAGGATAAATAATCACAGTGTACTTAGTTATGTGAAACCCAAGGCCCCACCCAGGATGCTGAGTACAACTATAAATGGGGAAGCAAATTGCTTTACCCCAGTTGCAGATGTGGAAAGCAAAGAGAGCTATGAAACACACCTGTTTGCTTTAGCCCAAGGGTAGATACCAAAGCCACAGATGTTGCCCTCACCATCACCCCGGGTCGTGGAGGGTCTCCTGCTAGGCTGGAGCAGCAAGGAGGCCTCTGGGGGGTCAGGGGCTGAAGCAACATCAAAGGAGAAGAAAGGACTCAGACATTTGCAAATGTCACCCCCAAGCGGGAGGGGAATCTTATGGTCTTGCTCTCAATTCAAACCCAGAAGAAGAGCTTTTCCAATCACAGCTAAAGATATTTCCAGTTGTTCCTTTCTTTCAAATCAGTAGGTAGACTGGCTGACTGCAGCAGGAAAACCCGCCAATGCTTTGTTTTCTTTGGGGCAGTCAGCCGAAGCAGCCACAGCTGATTTTAATGAGACGGAATATATTCTATCAGTTCCGTGAGCTGTAGATTGAGCCCACCGAGGGAACCTGCTCAACCCCCCAAATGATCAGACTTGTCAAAATAGGATCATTTTGTTCCTTATTATATATGAAAAGAAGATATGATTTAAGTGTCATCCTCTGGGTATGAGAGCCGGATTCCCATAAATCAATCATCCCAAATAAACTCTTTGGAGTGATTTCACTACAAATATGCTGCAAACAATTTCTTTAAACAAAGCATAAAAGTATTACTGCATGTCTCCCGCATCAAAACAGCTTTAGACATGCATTACTGGTTTGCTGGGGTGTTCTTTGTTTAAAGTATGTTATTTATGGTTTTGAGCCTGACAGAGGAAGCCAGTGCTGTCTCTAGGTTGGGAACCGATTCACTCACAGGTCAGGACGCCACCTCTGAATGGTAGAAGAGGATGGAGTCTCTAACCTTCGCAGATGTGAGGCCATGCTTGCCCAGGGTGACTCTTACTATACTGAAAGCTGGTGAGCACATACTCTTCAAGCAGAGCCCCTGTTCAAATGGGATTCCTGGGAGATTCCAACTCAAATGTGGGGAATTGCATCACATCCTCTCCCTCAGTTTTCTGTCTTAAAATTGGATAATTTAGACATAGTGATATGTGTTTAGAATCCTAGAACTGTCAAGTTTAAGACTGGAGGTTCTCAAGTTCAAGGCCAGCCTGGGACACATAATGAGATAGTGTCTAAAAAAAAAAAAAAAAGACAAACCGACGGAGTAAGGGAGGATGGTGAGCTCATTGGGTTGCTGGGAAGCACCAAGGACAGTTTCGAAGTGATTCAGCCACGTAACGACAACTGAGATTTGGCTGTTCTTTGTGTTGTTATCATTAAACAGGGAGTTTTCTGTTCCCACGGAGACACTGTGGAGACCCTGGAATCTGTCTTAGCCTTGATGTTTTCAGTTGATTCCCTCCAGAGAAGGAGACTTAGAGAGGAGAGGATGGACCCCAGTCCTTGCGGCTCTGGAGCTTCATGTGCCCCTGAGCTGCCAGCACTAGTGGTCCCTGGGAAGAAGATACAGGAAGTAACAGGAAGAAGGCACGATTATGCCCCATCTTGTCCCCCTCTCTCCATTCACCTCATAAGACACTTTTTTTTTCTTGTCACTCTTTTGTAAAGTCTCAATCTGCCCACATTTTAACAACCTGTACCTCTTTCGAGATGGAGTCTGCGAAGTTTAATATCGTGTCAAATAAGAGAGCCGATAAAACTTGACATTATTAATATGATGTCAATGGGTTTTTTTTCCCCAACTGCTTTGGGGGGAAAAAAACCACTTTGTCCCATTAGGTCCAGCTCCTGGCTCTGAGAAATATTAAATGGCTTTTCAATGACAACAAGCTGGAACTGTTAGTTCTTCTTCATCAGCACCGGAGCTGTGGCTGCTGAGAGGCCAGTGGAGAACCTTTTAGGAGGATGCTGGGTGAGGCTGAGGAATCAGAAAGCTTTTAAGAGTCTCTGGGATCCTGCAGCAAGTGGGGCTGGGTATGGGAATGGTCACATGAATTATTAAAATGTTTAAATACATCGGACCAAATGTGCCTGTGCCGGCGCTGCGACACCCCCCTATCCATGAGTCCTCAGAGGACCGGGTAGCCTCCCACGCCGATTTAGTGGGTATTACAAAACAAGGCTGAGTTTCAGAAAGAGGCAACAATAGGGCTTCCTATCCCTGCCCACTGGCCCCTTCTCCGGCCTTCAGTGGCATCTCAATGGGCACACAAGCTGCTTCTGCTACACATTCCATTGTCCTGGCCACAAGTGAAGGGTAGAAGGGCCCACAGCTGCTCCTGGCTCTGTCAGGGTGTTGGAGGAGGTTGTCAGCAAGCTGGAGGGAGCCTCTGTTGCTGTTGGCCTGGCTCCAGGGCTGTTTCACAGCACGTGGCTTTCCCTGTCAGATTCCCCTCCCAGGAAGAGTTCAAGACTTAAAATAAGCTGGCGGAACTCATGTCTGAGTTGGGAGAGGCCTCACCAAAGTGGTGGCTTTTCAGGAATGCGCAGCTGGGCAGCTCTGGGGCAGCTGAAAGAATGCTGTAGAGTCTCAGGCCGGGGCTTCCAGAGAACCAGGTGGCCAGTGAAAAGCAAAGATGGTGTCCCCTGGTCCCAACTGTACTGCCACCTAGAAGCCAGCATCTCCACCTAGGCTTCCGCATCCCATGAAAAACTTTAGGAAGCATGCTCCCCTATTCCTTACTCCATCCTAACACCATGTGGCTATTCACATGGTCACAAAACCTCTCTCTCTCTCTCTCTCTCTCTCTCTCTCTCTCTCTCTCTCTCCCCCTGTGTATGTGTGTGCATATGAACACGCATGTTCACTCATGTGTGCAGATGCACATGAATTTGTGTGTCATGGACACAAGGCATGGTACTGTTCTTCAGGCATAACCCCTTATTATTATTTTTTTAAACTTTTTTTTTTTTTAATGGTAGGACCTCTCACTGGCTTGGAGCTAAATAGGCTGGGCTGGCTGCACAGGGAGTCCCAGGGATCCATCTCCCTCCCCCCTTCATTTCTGGAATTACAGGTATGTGCTTCTGTGCCTGTTTTTTTAAAGATAGGCAGATCGAACTCAGATCCTTGTGCTTGTAAAACACTTTGCCACCTGAGCTACCACTTAGCCCTGGATATTCTTTGTAGTTCCTAGGCAAGACCCCCTAAAAGGAACACATCTGCATTTCCCATGTCAACAAGTCAGGGAAAGAGAGCCCTGTAGAGCCTGGTGCTTATTTACATAAGGCTGGGTATTTATGGGCAGATTGTGTGCCTTTTGGGAGATCTAAAGACAGAAGGGCAAGGCGTGCTCAGCAAGCACAATGGTGCTCATCTGGAATCCTCTGATGTTCTAGTTGCCATCCTGCCCTCTTGCCCTTTGCCCTCACCCAGCTTGCACCATCTGTGAGCTCACGGCCTCTGGGGCCAGCAGATGGAGGACAGCTTGCCCCTCTTAAGTTTCAGCCACCTCTTGAGGACCCCTGGGGACAAGGCCCTTGCCCTTAAGCTGGCTCTGTCTTGGTCCCTGGAGCTTCTCTACTCCCCAGAATCTCCAGATTGGGAGGTTAAGCCAGCAGCGATGGAGGGTTCACATCACATTTGTCTTCTTCAGGTATCGCGTAGGCGACTGTAGCTGTTTTATGCTCCCTCTACCTTCAGGACAAGAGGGAGGACAATTATTATTAAGATGGCTCAATAGACTTGCTTTATGTGCAACTAAAGATCCCTTGGTTGCCAAGGAGGTAGCCCTGAAGGTATGAGCTTTTTTCTAGCACAGCTGATTGCTTTACTCGGAACTCTGGCCTCACCC